>CAEGAE010097353.1:0-117353 GCA_903067095.1 Girardinus metallicus
TTAATTATTATTATATTTTTTTTTTCAGGCTGTTTCTTATTGTCGAACCTTAACGCTAACTGAGCCGAGTGAGGTCCGCTGTGCTTCGCATGTTGTCGGGTTCTGCTGGGACCTCCTGGGTAAGTGAGCCATCTCTTTTCTTTCAGAGGTATTTTGGCAGGCTGGCCACCGTTTCATGTCTTGTCCTTTTGTGGATGTTTGTCTCTCGCGCACCCTTAGAAACGGTCTGTTACCTTTTGTAGCCCATTTCAAGCTGACAAATGATTTTCTTTCCCACTTATTCTTGAATTTATTTAGTTTAGGAGTATGGCGCGTTGCTTTTGGATATCTTTTTGACTACTTTATGTTGTCATAAAGGTTCTAAGTAGTGTCATGATTTCGCAGATATGACAGCAGGCGAGTCTGGGAGTAGCTTGTGAAGATGCACTGAAAATATGTAGTTACAGTTAATTCATGATTAAGGGCAGTCATTAATGATTGAAAGGGTACCTTCTTTTTCACACTAAACTGTTGGGTTTATGTAGCTTTTTTTTTCCTGTTTTAAATATAGACACATTTGATAAATTAGTGCTAATGCTAATCTTCTATGTGGCGTGAACCGCTATAAAAAAACTCCAGTAATATTTTGTCTGTATCACCATATTTAAATGAAAATTTAAAACACAGATGTCTTCCATGACCCTAACGTATTTTTACATGTATTACAATATTGTCTAGACCATTACTTTTTATTAAGGACACAGAATAAACACCTTCTAACCGTATTATCTTGCTCGCTAACTAGCCTGCAGTCTGCTGCTTCGCAGACGTGCAGCTTATCAAGTGTAACTTTAAAACATTGTTGCTTCGAGGCAAAGCAAACTTATTTACAGTGTACAGCAGCATTCCTACAGAAGATAATCCAGGGGGTTTTACAGGAATTCAAAGACAAAAAGAAAATAACAAACAACTTAGACCTGAATCTAGCTTATTTTTGGTGACTAGCAGTGTGCAGCAACAGGTTCATTATGAAAATAACTGGGGGTTTTCGAGTTTTTTTTGTTTTTTTTTACTCTTAGTCTATACCTCGAGCAATAGTACCTTGGTGATGGTGCAATGGACCTTTTGAAGCTTGTCTGCTGTAACGTCTTTTTAGTAACGCTGTGTGTGTGTGTAGCCGTCGTCAGAGAAAAGGAATCTGGAGGATAAATAAGAAACATGTGCCACTTATGATCGATAGCTGGGTAAAATAAAAGCATATTTACTTTCATGTAAAAAAAATATATATATATATAATGGTTAGCTTTCCTGTCCTTTCTTGGTAACAAAATGTAGAACGTGTCTTCATCAGAGTCGCCATAAAAGGTGTAAACACTCTTCTCCTCTTCTGTTAAACACTGCGCTGACTGGAATCGTTCTGTTCCCTGTCAAACATTTGGCAAATCTCGGCCTGCAAACCAAGTCCATAACACACCTCCTCCTCCACAACAACCAACATCCGTGGAGCATTTTCACTCAAAGATATCTTCATTTTTTCTAATTGAAAACAACACACTGGCACACTGTGGCCCAGTCTATTTTTTCCCCCTTCTTATTTTCATCTGGAGCCATTTTTCTGAATGAGATTCAAAGAGGCTTTTCTTGATCAGCAGCTTTCAACATTCACATGCTGGAATCCCTTTCATGTGGTCTTGCTGGAAAAAAAAAAGAAGAAAAAAAAGTGTTGTTGTGTTTTCCTGCCACAGTTTAACTGCTGTTATTTGTGAAGCAATTACCCAGTGCCGTTTACAGCTCCTTCACAGGGACTCTAGATATGCTGCTGCGGTTGCTCTGAAGTAATGTCTCTTTCTTGTTTGCCCCGCTTTACTCACAAATACACTTAAAGCATCATCAGGACTCCCACTGAGATCGCAGTTTGTTGCATCTGTTACCAGTTAAATTACTTTACTGGTAAGTTTTCTCCTAATGCAGTCACTTTAGACTAGCGTAGCGAGTGGGGATGTTATGAAGTTCCTGAAAGTGCAGATATCTGATTACTTCACCTGGTCAAAGTAAAACCCAGTAAACTGAAACAAGCATCCTTAGAACATGCTAGAGAAGAGATGACATGCTGGAGGTCAGTGTAGTACCACTGCTACAACTTGGCCGACAAGAAAGACCTGTCGTGGACAGTAAGCAGAAGGTTCCGATAGTTTTGCTGCCCTCTGCAAGATTCTTCAGGGTCTGTTTTATTGGTCAAGATGGGGATGATGTTGGTGATTGTGGTAAGAGTTCATCTGGCAATTAATGGGTTGCTGGTTCTTTCCCCGCTCTGTTGTGTCCTTGGGTGGTGGTGCTGCTGGTGGTGGTCGGAGGGCCCAGGTGGCTCTGGTGAATGGCAGCCTCGCTTCTGATAGATTGCCCCGAGGCAGCTGGGGCTACTATCCAGTAGCTTACCACAATCAGCGTGTGATTGGGTGAATGACTAAATGTCAGATAACACATACAAGTACAAGCAAAGATTGTGTGTGCAAACAAGGTAATCTGTCTTTGGTTCAAGCAGTGACAGAGTATAGGCCTTAAGTATAAATATGGAAACTTTAGAGGAAACTAAAAAGGGATTAAAAGAACAGTGCGCACGTGCATGTCTACGTACAGACATGTTTTTAGAAAAGAGGTTGGCTACAGTAGTGCAGGTGATCTTAGCTTGAAGAGAGTACATAGGTTGTAAGGCAGGGGTCTCCGAACCCTAGATGTACTGTCTGACAGGTTTTAGGTACAACCTCTTCTCCAACACACCTGACTCATCCTATTGCTAGTTACCAGGCCTTTGCCAAACTTGTTGGCATGCAGAAGGGGAAAAGCAATAACTTGAATCTGCTGTATTGGAGCAGAGATTAATCTAAAACCTGCAGGACAGTAGATCTCAAGGACTAGTGTTGGAGACCCCTGCTATAAGGTGTTCATTGTGTTCATCAGAAAGACTTCCTGGGAGTAGAAACTGTCTTTGTGGCAGCTGGTATGTTCAAATGCGTAAGAGAGATTAAATAAAGCAATGTAGTATGACCAGCAACTCCTACTGAAGGTTGTACTTCTTCAGTTGCTGCAGGAGGTACACTCTGCTAGGCCTCCTTCCAAAGAGTATCTAAGTGTGAGGGCCATCACAGGCCCTAAGAACTGGAAGTGTAGGAGACTGCTCAAAGCCTACACTAATTTTTGAACTGTGATGCCATTTTGGCAATTTGATCAGAAACAAAACCACCGAACAGCTCCACAGCTTTCTCCCATTAGGGAAGGAAAAATGGAAGACAGTAATGGTTTGGGTGATATTTAGTGATCACTGTCAGTCAGAGATCCAAAGTACAGTGATGAACAAGCTGACTGACACGTATAGAGAATGTAGAGTGACTCGTGTGGTCTGGCCTAACGTACGAGCACCTGTAGCTCAAATTGAGAAATTGTGGGTTTTATAGAAATGCAGATAACTGCAGACTAGTCAGGGTGGAAACAGTATTCTCGGCTGGCCATGCCCACTTTCAGCAGGATAATGGACCCTGCAAAGTAACAAAAATGGTTCATAAATGGTTTGAGGAGCAATGAGTAGCTCCTCAATAGCAAAGAGTTGGGTGTGTTGATTAGATCTTCAGATTCCCCAGATCTCAAGCCAGCTGAGCATCTGTTTGGTGTACTAAACAAAAATCGAGCCGCTAACATCTTGATGCCAGATACCACAAACACATATTTATGGATCCAGGAGACTGACTGCTTCAACAACTCAGGGTTGCTTTGTGTGTTAGAGATCTCAAACAAATGTCTAGTTTATCTTTGTGCTTTTTAGTACACAATGGACTGACAATACATTGATTCTAACTTGAATTTACAGCTTTCTATGAATTAGTTTCTATTTCAGATTGTTTACCAGCACAAAAACACGTGCTGCTTTTCACCTGAAGACTGTTTAAAGACAAATAAGAGTCGGGCATTGTTGAGTTCCGCTTAAGACACAAGAAGGACTCTGCCTCCTACTTGAGTCAGATTGGAGCCGGTCACAGAGCCTCATGACGCCACATAACTCGACTGGCATTAGCGGCAGAGGTCATGGGTCCCCGCGGTGACAGACGGAGGGACGCTGAGAGGAAGCGGGGCACACCCTCTGAAGTGCCCTGGCTGATAAGTGACCTCATTACAGCTCTGCTGGGCATGCTCTTCTTATTCAGGCAACGGCATGTTGACGGCTGGCTCCCATGGGGGACTTTGGTCTCCGAGCTCTGACAAGTTTAGGGGAGGAGGGGGATTCTTGGCTCATAGCGTACAGTTGGTTTCCAGAACTTCCAGCAAAGAGTCTGATGATACCGTCATACACTACATGTTTAATTAATGGTTATTAAATGTTTGTTTTTTGAGCTGACCCAAAACAGGAACAGTGCAGAAGGCCGTTCGCATGTTGCGTAACTTGCTCTTATCAGCCTATATGCCATCCTCATTGTATGAATGCTAATGTCCGCCCTTAAAACTACTCTAAGCCCTGAGGTTAACGCTATCTAGCCTCCCTATCCAGAGGCCCTGACTCCTGGGAGTGATTTTGGTGTGTGTGTGTGTGTGTGTGTGCTCCAGCTGTAAGTCTTTCTGAGTCTGTGTCTATGTTTCCTGCTGTCTCTGTCTGTCCTCCTGTTTGTCTGGACAACGTAAACACTAAAGAGGAGAGCCAGACTTCTCTTTCAGCAGATATGGAGACAGGGCAGCGTTCGCTGAGAGTCTCCCATCTGGGACTGTCTAATAAACACTGCGAGATAAACTGGATTCTGGTGCGAGAAATGGGTTTGGAAAGTTAACCTGTCAGCAAAAATATTGCAGCAAAGAGTGATCCATTAGAGAGAGAACAATTAAAGAAATGTTTCTTCTTGTTGATTTTTAGTGAAGGTTTAAAAAAAAAGACTTGGTTCCAAAGAACCAAATCCATGAAAGTACCTCCAAAGTCCCACTCACTCTATTCTGATTACATATTTCCTTCTAAACATCTCTGTGACTAATGTGACCCTGAGTCCTGATGCATCATTGGCTCATTTCTTCCAAACTTCCCCTTAAGACAATCCAAGTGATAATAAACTCTCCAAGTTCACATAAAGCAGGAATCACTTCAGCATGCGTCTCAGTTACACGTCCGCCAACAGAAGAGAGCCTGAAAGGGGAAGAAAGATAAAACGGCTCAAGTACCGAACAACACATTCATGTCGCTCTGATTGCGTTGTAAAGTTGTTGATGTGAACTTAGATCTCGGTTTGTTTTCCTGACTTTTACCTGAGCTTTAAAACAAAGTTTGGTTTGAATTCGTCTGTGGACGACTGCTCCAAAAGCAAGGAAGCGGACTACAGTGCAGTGCATTCTGGGTAAACGGAACCAAAGCTAATGTGTGAGTCTAGCCATAGCGGGAGAAATGACTTGTTGCCTTTTACCAAAGACAAAAGAGAAATCCTACAACTGCTAAAGTATGATGCCACTCCAGAAGGAAGTTGAGCTCAGTGTCTTCTTCAGAGGTCTTTGTGTCCTTTCCTTCAGTAGTTTTTGGTGCAGCGCCACCACAGGCAAAGGGGTGAACAGGTTTTTCAAAAAGTTTGGGTCTCTAGCAGTGACGAGCGGTGACATTCATGGCTGGTGAGGCACTGACTTAATCAAATTCATAAGACCCCCTGCATGTTATTGTTTACAAATGGAAATTTTGCGCATGTGGACAACATTGAAGGGCAAAAAGACTATTCTTTCATGCCATTCACAGCTGCGCTCCCACGGTAGAATAATCCCGTTAAGAATTGAAACTTGGACATGTAGATATTATTAATTTAGTGCTATGCTGCACAGCAAAGGGAAAACCTGTTGAAGTACAACTCAAAACCACCTTTTTCTTGCTCTCTGTATCGGCCAAGCTACACGTAGACTTGTTGCGTGTAGCTCGCTGTTACTGTCTCTTACTCTGCAGTTGTGGAGTCACAATGTCTGGGATCATGAGCGCCCCCTGCCATGAGGCAAGAGAACTGCCTGCCTCAACTCAAGTCTGTTCTCTGCCGTTTCTGATCGCTCCTCAGCACACGAAACACGTCGCACACACAGTTTGTGACAAAAAAACACTGTACATTCATACATTAAATGTTTTTCAGCCATTTTATTGGCGATGTACAGACAGGAGGAGCATGCTCTCATAGAATGGCAGCCAGTGCAGTTATCGAGCGGTTGCACAATCCCAGGTGAGGCTCAGCTCGCTGCTGCCTCACCAGCTTCGCTTCTGAGCATTTGAATGGGAAAATTCTGTGATTTTGAAGAAAAAAAATCATCAAAATTGGTTAAGCTAAATGAAAAATAAATACTTTATAGTACAAAATACAGTGTGAAAATAGTAATAGAAATTATCATTATATTATTCTTCCATGAAGAGGCTCTGCCTCACCTACCTCCCCTGACCGCACGTCACTGGTCACTAGTGTGAAAGTGATCCGCACCAACTGAAAATGTTCTCCAGTCGAACCAAGTCTTCAGGACTATCAGGTGTGAAAACTCTTATTTATTCACTATTTTTCTGTAACAAACCTCAGAGTCCTTCTCAGACCGGCTGGATTGATACTGAAGTTAAATTACCGTCAGTTTATTAATAAGTTGACTTCCTCAACACATTTCGTTGCTCTTGATTTTATTTAGGGGTACCGAAATGAAATGTAGTCTAGAAGTGCCGTTTCGGGATCCTTTATATATCCCAGTGAAATACATTGAAATTGTTTTTAAATGACCAAATGTCTGAAAGGTCAAAAATATTATATTGTTTTAAGGCACAGGAAATAATGACTTTGACCAAAACAAAAAACAAAACATTAAACCAGGCGTTTGCAATATTCACAACCTAAATTGTCATTTTGCTCTCAGGACAACCAAATCAAACAGGATTTTGACATTTACTTTAAGAAATTTCTTGTCATTTTTAAAGAACCAGCGTTTTATTTCTGTTTTTAGAATTCAAACATAAAATTGGATGGATATGTTTTTGTTTTCAATCACATAAATTGCAACATAAGTGGCAAGGAAAACAAATCTGAAACCATTTTACTGGTACTTTTTTGTGTCATTCTTTGGGAAAGTTTATTGCAAGTATTGCTGGAAAAGAATTGGAAAAATGGTGAAAAACCCTGCATTTGCTGCTGTATCTGAATTTAAAAGCATTAACTGGTTCCTTTTCACTTTATTGCGAGCCATTGCGGACGGTCCAATGAGCAGATTCCTGAATTACACAATTAGGGAGCAAAAGCGAAAACGCATACACGTCCGTTTAAAGAGTTCCCGTCAGACAAAGTGAAGTCATTCCTCACATGAAGCCGGGTTTCAAACACCTCCAAAAGCTGATATCCCCAACCAGTCCCAACCTTTCAAATTGATTTCCAACTCTACAATCCCAAGGCCATTGTCGCCCCACGTTTTGTTTTTTTTTCCCTCTTTGCAGAAGAATCTCAGCAAATTACCTCCACATGTATCTCGAGGAGTCCCATGGGAAAGGCCAAGACGAATGCTGTGCTGACAGAGCCCAAATACTGACTTCATCAAACATCACAAGCATGCTCTGATGGCCGCCAGGTGCTCACCTGTTTTTAGAATTCAAACATAATTATAAGATTATGTTTGAATAATAATAATCAAATGACGATGCAACATGACGTTTGCGTCGTCATGTTGCATAAGGAGATCCTCACTTAATCTCCTTGTGCAACAAGGTGAGGAGGCAACAAACAGGCCTTCGAAAGATAAGCTACCAACTTCCCCGGTGAAAGGGTAATGTTTTTACATGTAAGGATGTGATGGAGGTAAAGATCCCAAAGAACCTCCAAAGGCGTCTTGTGTTTCCAGTAATTGAAGTAGCAGCAGAAAGCAGAAAAGAAAACTAGGAGCGAGGAAGCGTGGGTAACATTTTCCATGCGATTGAGTTTAGATCTCAGGTGTCCCAACTCATACTCCCTCTGCAGCGCAGGTTTCCAATGGCAGCCGGCCAGAGGCGTTTGACCTTGTGCCTTTTCATTCCCTGTCACTCTGCGAGCGGTGACCTCGTCGGGCGGCGAATGCGCGTCTCTGGAGGAGTATCACTTGCAGAGCGTCGCCGCGGGCTTTACAGGGTGGAAATCATCTTAATTGTACACAGCTTTCTCTAAGTGTCCCATATGTAAAAGGTTTGCACCATGACGATTCTGCTTGAGAAATTATTTCCACGCGCTATCGTGCACTTTTGAGCAATTTCTGCACAAACGCATCTTTTTCATTTTTGGAGACTTCTAAATTGTTGACCTCCGACATCAGGAATTTCTGAATCACCTGGGGGAGGGAAATGATGGACTGCTCCTATCTAGTGAGCTCCAAATCTGCTCCTCCTCGCAGATTATGAGGGAAGACGATATCGTTCGGCGTTTGGCAAAAACAGACAAACGAAACACGAATGAAGCATTTGCGTTGCAGACATCCTCGTTGTGTAACATCTGCTTTGGATCATTTTGGTGGGGTGGGCAATTATTGATAACTGCAGAGCTGAAACAGACTAACTACTGAGTAGATAAACACTTTGAAATGTGTCGATGCGTACATTTACAACACGCTAGTCCAATTGGTATCTATTTCTGATTGAATTTAGTGAAACATGGAGTGCGCTTCTCCTGCCTTTGAAGGTTGTAGGACTGAATGTTGCCTCCAGGTTCCGTTTAATAAAGCACAGGATTCACCGACCTTCTTCTTGAGAAATGTGTCAAAGTCGCAATGCAAACAATAATTTTGTGGAAAAGATTTAAGACAGGAGTCAGTCTGCTCATATATGGTGCTGTTTGTGAAGTTAATGTTATGTAATGAAAACTATGACTTAATGATTTATTGATTTGCAATATGCAAAAATGTAGTTTTAAGATGCGATTAGTTGTTTCTTTTTACATTTAGAGGACGCTGTTGTGCTCATATAATGCATTAAAAAAAATCACAATTTGATGTATTTTCTATAAAAAGATGAGCACCACATCTTTAGCAGAGCCTAAATAAACACAAGTCTTTCATGTGTTGCCTCCAGCGTTTTTTCCACAGATTCAAGCGTTTTTTTTTTCTCCCCTTCTTTCTAAGCAGAAATAGGAAGTAAGAGCTTTCTAAATCTCTTCAAATGGCTCCTCCAACCCGAGGCAACAGAGATGCAGGAGTGATGCCTGGCCTTTCTCCTGGGCTCTCCAAGGAAAATCCTGTTTAACGTCTCCACAATAACATTCCCTGGGGTTATTTATTCAGGAATGTTAATGTGCTTAGAACCCAGCGGCCCCTGTGGCCTCTGACACGGGCTCCTCCGGGTTCCCCTATCACGCATTCGATAGCAGATGCGGTGCTGCCGCCATCTGTTTAAACAACACAGATTGATGCTGCAGGAGTCCACCGACGGTCCCCGCAGTCGGACAGTGTGGCGCGACGACCAGCAACAAAACATTTGCACGTCTCCCCCCGGGTTGGGCCTCCTCGGCTTGCAATACGCACTTCAGAGAATGCTGCGTTTCCAATGTTTGGAGGTTCTTCGGATTGAATTTGTTTGCCTGTCAGTGCGACTCTCCGACTGTAAACAGTATTTTATGTTTCGTCTTTCATCTCAGTTTGGTGCTTTATGTCATGGTTAGATAAACATACACATGTGGGATGTTAATGGGCCCTCGCCGTATGTATGAGCCCAATTACCTTGCCTAGATTCAAGGGTTTTTTTTCTCCCAGTTGGTGCCCAAATGCAAACACATGCAAAGAGTACCATGTTCACCTTTCAGAAAAAACTGTCAACTGATGTTTTTTGTGTTTTTAAAAGTATGATCTAATTTTGGTAAGTTTGGTGAAACTCATCCTTCTTTTACGAACGAGCCGAGACCTGAACCTCTAAGGAGAAAAACATGCTTTTGGACTCTACATTTTCAAAATATAATGATATTGCAGCCCAAAAAAAAAATTTACTTTTACTAGTAATTTTAATGTCAACATCACATGACAGCAATGGAAACTTGTCAATATTAAAAGCCGTTACTTCATAAGGCCTCTTCTTTCAGTTCAAAGTTCTCAAAAAGGTGAGCTCCACTCAGGAACTTGTTCTGTTTTTAATGCCCAACACTGCTGAGACCACATTTTACTGACCATCACGTATGAATGTAGAATATGTGCTCATCAGGTTATGCAGCAGTGCTCCAGTAATAATAATATTAAATTAATCTCACGCTACGCTACGCTACGCTATGCGTAAACTCTGTCTGCACCAGCGAAGATCGACTCACCTCCGTGTGCTTAACTGTCGAACCGACGACTGCATAACCTAGTTTCTGAGTAATAATTATTTGATTACTTGAGAAGACTATTCTAATACTAAAGGATAACCTCACTATATGGGACTCAAAACTCTAATAAATACAATACAATATGACTGTGACATTACAGCACAAGTAACATTCCCATGGACACAACGCGGCTTTACGTTCCTCAAAATGTTCTTACTTTCTTCATGCACGTTGGACTATGATTATGTCCAACGGTGAAAACATGTCTGTTAAACCAAATTCTGCATCTACATTTTTAGCAGCAGTCAAAATAATTGCAAAGAAAACTACATATGCACCTGAGAAAATAATGGTAAACGGTAATGCTGCAATTTTTTTCTCTCCAAGCATATTCCAGAACTGTAAAAGCTGTTCAAACAAAATACAGACACCAAAACGCAAGAATTTAATTATTATTTTGAGTTTCAGAAATAAATGAAAGATTCAAAATGTGGAGCAGTATAACAAAGGTAATAAAACTCCTGGAGACCAAGCAGTGTCATGGTACACGATTGGGTCAAAATGTGACGTTTAACAAAGAAATGTGACTATATGTCTAAAGCATAAAGAGGAAAAAAAAAAAGACACCTGTTTTCCCTTCATTTTGTCTACTCACGTTTCATACCTTTGCTCCGATTCACATTAGACCGTTTCCACACCTGGGAGCTTATTTTTCTTGGGAAACGTGGGAAGCGAATGACTGACTGATTTCTGCCATAACAGCATCGTAAAAAAACCCAGAGGTCTCCACCCTGCATGATTGACTTTGTTTGCATGGCACTGATTTCCACTGGCCACGTGAACTTAGAGGATTTCCTGGCCAAGTGGCCTCATTTTTAATGCTGTTTTTCTGACCAAGGACTCCACACACACACACACACACACATATACGCACACGCATGCACACACTCGCGCTTCAGGCTCATTCCCACTGGACTGAGATTGTAAGACGGGGCGGTTAGAACATCTTGTCTTCGTCAGCGAGTAGAGTACAGCGCCTCCTGAACTTTATCGCATTTTGTTACAATTCACCAACAAATTTCATTGTGTTCCTTCTGGATTTTATGTGATGGACCAACACAAAGTTAGCCTGGCCATTGCCGTCCTGCACCACTCCGCTCGATTCTAATCTCCCTTCAGTCTCTCTTCGGCTTTCTCTTTTTGACTTGGATTCCTCTGGTAATTTATGATAGCAAAAATAGTAGCTTCTTGTTCAAAACAGCACTAAATAGTGCTAACATTTTCAGGTTCTCCATTTTCTTTTCCCGACTTGCTCAGGAAAACTGTTGATTATAAGGACGGTGGTGTTACAAGTACAAGCAATGTCTTAATTCCTAACAGATAGCCATTTGTGACAGCTTTCCTAGCAATATGCTATTGTTTATAATTATTTATTTGATAAGCGTACATATGTTGTGCATTACTCTCAACATATGTATTTCAGTGTCATTGTTAATGTCTTTACAGTGCAACAGCAACTCATAAACAGAGTTGCTGTGCAATGTATTCAGAATACATGTATTTTGTAATATGCCAACAAAGAACAATTACATCCCCAAAAATATATCAAGTGCATAAAAAAACTTGCCTCTGCGTATTGTGCTCTCACTTAAAAAGCTTAACATAATGGAATATACCAGGTGGTGCCCAGCAAAACACAAAAGAAATCCAGAAAATGCTTTTATTATGAATATGAGCTCAATGTAACAAGGACAGCTAGCGATGGTTTGACTTTTCTTCTTGTTTGCTCTTCTTTCTAGGCCATGTCTGTCAACTCTTTGTTGTCTCCTAGTGTCTTTCCTGTTTCCTCAACCTCCAGTTACTCTGACGTTCCCTTTTTCTTGACATGTCTTTTGTTTCGGGTGTGCCAGGAGTTGACCAGAGTAGCAGACCCCTTGGTTTTTGATGAAAGCATATTTATGTGAGGATGTGGGTTTCTGTGTTTTTGTATTTTGGTTAATTTAGTCCCCGTGTTGTCGTGTCATGCTCCTTGATTATTTCCAGCTGTCCCTTGTTGTCCAACGTGTGTTTAGTCTCACCTGTGTCGTCTTGTTACCCTGTTATTTGGTTGACTCGCCTGCTTTTCTGCTGCGTCGTCTGTCAACATTAAACTCATTTTTCCACTTTATCCTGGGTCAGACCGCATTCATCCTCATCGACAAACCTCCACTCCATGACACGCTGACATTTTCAGCATTAAAATGGCCCAATCAAAGTCTGGAGTTTAGTACATCCAAGTACTCCATCACATCTGATTGAGTTTGAGCTATTTTGTGAAGACAAATCAGTAAAAAAAAATACAGTTGGTGGAAACATACCTCAAAAGATCGGTAGCAAGGTCTATAAAGTCCATAAAGGGCTGTATGACGAGTTCGTGATTTTTGGTTCCTTAAAAATATTTCACATGACTCACGTGAACTCGCGTAAAGTAAAACCAGGCAGGCAGGCAGGCAGGCCGGCAGGCCAGCTATAAGAAGTAACTTTGGTAATAAACTCCACATCCTCTTTATGATCCACTGTAAATCCCATTTAATTGCACTGACGGCAGCAGTAAAATCTTATCAGCTCATAATGGTGGCCTTTCAGAGGCATCAACATTTTAATCATTTTTTTATGTTTGTCTAAGTTTATGATTTTCCCAAAAAAACTGGAAGCCAGTGGCCTCTCACTCATTAAAACCATAATTCTTTCATTGTGTAACATTTTTATGGCTGTCCCCCGCCCCGTGTGATGCAGATTCCAGGATCATGCTCCCATTTCCTAAAACACAGGGTGATATTTCACTCCTTGCCCCCATCCTGCTCGTAAGCCTATTTTATACAGTCCTGCTCTGACCCATTGTTTTTCCACATTCCAATATATTGCAAGAATGCTGTGTCATTTATTACTAATTGGGTGATGAAACTACGGAAACCGTTAACAGCAGTCCAGCATGTTTGTCCAGTGACTTGATCTCTTTCATAGCCCAGACCTAGCAATGAAATTACCAAAACAACATTTTTCCCCACGACGCTTGAATACGTGACTCGGCCTCGGTGTGTTGACTTCCACTCAGCTTCCTGCACTGTGGCGGTAAGCCTGCCTCCTGGTGAAACATGAACCGAACTGAGCAAATCAAAGTATGTCCAACGGGGATGAGGAGAAATCTGAACAGACAAGAGGGCTATGAAATGGGTGGTAAATGGCGCCATCTGCTGGCTTTTGTGAAGATTTCATTTTCTTTTTTTAAAGTGAGTGGGTTGAACCAACAGTTGGGTCAGATACTGTGACCCTGTCAAGAAGATAGAAGGTAAGGAGCGTCATTAGCGGTCTGTCCGCCATTTTGAACTATAAAAAAAACCTCATCAGACTTTGCCGAACCTCTTTTGCAGAATGAAATAAGAAATGTTAAGAGATAAAATTATGCTAAATAATTTTATTTAGCATAATAATTGTATTTAGCATAATTGTTAGGAATATGCAATACGCTAATTTCCATTAGCGTATTGCTTTCTTGTCTTTGGGTACTTCATGTTCCTTTATGTGATGGAATGAGGTACAATTTTTCATAGCATTTGGAAAATGTTTTTTTTTTTCTTTATGATCTGGAAGTGGATGATCCACTTACTGCCTGTAAAAGTGTAAAAAAAATAAAAAAATAGCACTGCTATTTCACTTGCAATGTGGACTACCTTTGATCTCTAGTTCAAGTCTTTTGATTGCTCAAACCTGAACCAGAATTTTCTGCAGTGCATTCAGTCTTTAAAACACCATCCGTGAAAACAGGATCGCTCTACATTGTTAGAAGATGCTGGCCCACCGTATCATTCAAGCAAGAACCCCCACTATCCGTCCTATCCGATGATTTTTAACCCAGCAGTTTTTACAACGTAGTCTGTCTGCCAAGCAAAATGTACTGACCAAATCTTTTGAAGTGAACACCATAAGTCATTTTCATTGCTGAAAAAGAACCACACGTTTATTGCGGTGAAAATAAAACCAACTGAAATCATTACCTTTCTGAAATTGAAAATAAAAATTTCAGCAAAGATAAATGTCTTTTATCTTTACGTTCACTTTTGGTGCCAGGTGCTTATATTATATAAGTGTGTGGGATGTAACGGCTATTTTAAGCCAGCTTCAGTAGAAAGAAAAGGGAAAGAAGCTGTGATCAGACCTTTAAACAGCAATGGAAAACTATAAAAGAGCAACAACAAACAAAACCCCGCTGCGAAATCATTAGACGTCTCCGTCTAAAACGTCCGGCTGTGTATTCTGTCAGTTCTCCAGCAGTGACGCTGCGGCTCGAGTGCTTTATCTGTTCTGTCGAAGTGATGGGACGCCCTGGCTCGGTAGCAGCGCTTGATGTTTGGGCGGGGAAGACCCGTCTTGAAACTGGAGGTTATCAGGGAGGGATGTCTGTTTTAAAACTCTCAAAGCGGTTGGGAACAACTCTTGAAAATGATATTTTAAACTCTGTGAGACAGCCTGATACAATCTCCTGCCCCTTCCTCGTGGCTGAGGAGACACATTATTGCATAGTTCATTCTGGTAATGATTTTGTTTTCTACTTGGGGCATTTTTCTCCATCTGCAGTGCTTTATGAGGCATCAGACACACTCTTTCAATGATCCTTTCTGAAAATGATTCCTTTCACTACTGGATACAGTTGGGATAAAAGATCCACACACTCTGGTTAAAATGCTAGGATTTTGCGATGTCAACAAAAACCTTTTCTGTGACATACTTCCTGTATTACTCAGTTGAAAAATCCAAACTAATGCAGTAAGATATCTGCATTTCTTTTAAAGTTTTTATTATTATTATTATTATTATTTAATCTTAAGTGTATCATCAAACGTCTGACCTTTGGATGTTTTTTTTCCCCTCTTTTTAATAATTTTATTCAAACCTGTGGGAATTTGGACAAAGTTTATGCGAAATGCACGCATGTTGACATGATTTGTTTTGTGTGCATTTTTCTGAAACGGAGCAAAAAGAAAATTAGAATTTGAAAATCAATAACTACGATACAGAAATACAATAAAAATGTAAAGAGGGAATCTAAAACCAAAGCATAGGGTCTTACCGATCCGGATTGATACTGACTTGGTATCGATATTATCAATATTTTTGAATTGATCCAAATGAAATCATGAGCAATTCTAAAAATCAGTCAGTTTTGACTCACAATCTTTAGGTGTCTACTGGAAATCCGAAGATGTTTTGGAGAGATTTTATTTTTCAGCATCACTGAATTCGAAGATACAACCAAAGCAACTAACAAAATGGTTTCACTAGAGGACAGTTTTATGCCAGCCGAGCCAAATCCCAGAACTACATTGTACAAAAGTTCAACTGGGACACACGAGGAGACCCGCCGCAAAGAAATATCTTCTGTTTCTCCTTAAATTAAATGATTTAAATTCTACAGGATTCACATGATTCACAAAAGTTTATCAACTTTGTTCTAATAGGAGTCTGCAGACTTGTTGTGTCCACTGCTTAATACTCTGATATAAATAACCCCCTCACCACATAACGGTGAAGTCGTGACCCCGGCCGGACAGGAGCGGGAATTTCCCAACTGTTGCTCCAAGTCTGACGTCTATTAATATGGGCCAAGATGAAAAACATGTCATCTATTTTAGTCGGCGGCAGATGCTGGGGTCCTCACATGCTTTTCCGCTCCGACGCTGTGAAAGTGGGCCGCGGGCGTCACTGCGGACCTGCTTCATAATGTGCTCTGCTTTTTGGGAAAATACTAGCGCAACTTAATTCAGATTTTACCACCAAGAAAAGGTGTGAATACATTCAAGTTTCTAAGTGGGGGAGTTATAGATTTGTTAAAATTGTCTGAAGTCCAGCTGAAATGATTCTATCAGTAGCTGTGTTTCCAGTACAAATGTGTTCGAATCTTTACTAATATTCTGCTAATGTTGAGAAATGTAAATGGTTAAATGAGATATATTTATAAGTCAACTATGAAGCTAGCGCTCGTCATCTGTCGGCCATCAGAGGAGACGTCGACGTCTTATTCAGGCGTTGGGGTGAAAATCCCTGTATACTTGGAAGCGGCTACATATACGGCCACCTGCATCCACCTTATCTGAAAACACAAACTACAAACCGACCGCGAAGAAGGCTACTTCCTGTCGTCTTCTTCGTGGTTTCCACCAGTAATAACGTTGATCACGGGCCTCATGTGACACGAAAAGAGTATCGCAGTTTTGCGAAATGCATCTTTTTCAATACGGCTGAGGTAAATCAGCCGTTTGGTTCAGGTGTGTTGGAACATGGAGGAATCTTAACGCTGCTGAGCAGGAGCTCCTGAGTGCTGGAGACAGAGACACAGGAGCCTGGTTTTAGCTAAAAAAAGAGACTTTAAAAAAAATTATCCTAAAAGTTCGTCCTAAGATTTTCATCACATTTTATTTAAAAAAATAAAAGTGAAGTCAATTTTCTGTTTCATTTCTGCTAATAACCATGTTCTTACAATGTTGCCACCACCACCATGCTTCACCATGGGGCTGACTTCAGGAAGGACTCTCTCACACCCCAACACTTAATTTCATTTTGAAGAAAAAAGCAGCCATCACTATGCTTTGTAAAGGTAGAGGATGCTCAACTTAACATTTAAATACAATTTACTTCTAATTCATTTGCATTCACTGCTAAATGCAGAGGTGAGCAGAGTACCCAGAAACTGTACTCAAAGTAAAAAGTAGCCGTCCAAGAAATTACTCAAGTGAGAGTAAAAAAGTCTACTCAAGTACTGAGCAACTTATCGAAACAGTCATTTCACATTTAAAAACGACATAATTAGACCGGACCAAAATATAAAGTTAAGTGAAAATTTTAAGGACGAAAATGACGCTAATTCATATAAATAACAAAATCAGGCAAAATACTATTTTTCCAAATCAGTTTCTTCCAATAAAAAAAAAAAAACTTAATGAAACTTCAACTAAAACTGCAGGTGTTTGTGTCTGTTCTGTGAAATGCTTTAGTTAAAACATGTTTGGTTTCTTTTATTCAAGGGGTAGAGAACACAGAAAGTAAGAGTGGCAGTACTTCATAAGAAGGTTGTTGTATCAACCTTCCAGAACCAAACGAGGAGAAGCACCATTCAGCTTCTGTGCACCACAAATCTGGAACAAACTTCCAGAAAACTGTAAAACAGCTGAAACACTGACTTCCTTTAAATCTCGACTAAAAACCCACCTGTTTAGAGCTGTATTTGAAACGTAATCAATTACGAATTTAACGATGGCACTTGACTTAATGTAATGTTTTGATTGTCTTGCTGCTGAAATGTGCTTTACAAATAAAATCTGATTGATTGATTAAAATAAGAAAAAGTTAAACACTACAGGGTAGTAAAATACTCCTAAAAGTACTTCCCAAAGTAAATGGAGCTGTAGATACTATCCAACTCTGGCTAAATGCGAGCTTTGAAATCAGAGGGGACACTAAAACAAAAGCATTCACGTTGTCCGGAATGAAAAAAAAAAAAAGTTGAAAGACGACAATGGCGGTCACGTGATATCATATATTTAGCCTGAGTCACGTCCTTTGCGTCATCACCGGCTGCTGCTAGATGCTCACAGGTGCTTCCGAAAAGTTTCACACGTGACCTCCCTCCCTCATTGTTTGAGGTCTTCACAAAGAGCGCTTCCACCGTCCATCAGCATCATGCTTCGGGTCGATACCAGAGACCCACGCGCTGGATGAATGGGGACAGGACGGCGGGTTATACGCACTAGCTGCTTCTTCCACACTTTCAGCGCTTTCACTCGCCGTTCTGGGGATGTGTGTGTGTGTGTCTGTCACAAAGTTTTCTCGCTCATTATTATGCCTTACAGTGGCGTATTCGGGAACACACACCGGCCGGGGCCACAGCTGCTGCGGGTCGATGATAATTAAACGTGGATGTGATGATTTTCTGGGACTTTAAGGAAGGAGGTCCGAGAGAGTTCACGCGCAAGATCTTCTAGCACCGCAGCCAGAGATTAATCTGCGGGAGAGATGGCGGAGGAAATCCTCAACGATTTCTACCCGGATTTAAGCGAGCTGGAGACTAAGGTCGGGAGGAAAACGCCGGAAAGTCTCCTGGTTTGGATGAAGGACGCTGCGGACTGCGAGGGATGGGCGGCTGACCCGTCGGGCCGCTCGGCTCACACCTCGGATGGTTTATCTGATAAAATCAACACCTTAAAGCGAGAGATGGTAACCTTACCGATGCGTCAAAACTCGTCTAACTCGTTGGCTCAAATCTTTGATCGGTTCCTCTGAAGAGTTTCGCTCTCTTTCGCTTTCCCTGCTCGTTTATTTTCGTGATTGCTGCTGCCGTCACCTGTCCCCTCACCACGCCCCTCATCTGTCTCCACTCTCCTCACCTGCACATTCTTCCCACCGGTCCTTCCTCATTCCTCTTTTTCAGCGTTAAAATTTCATGCCATTTAAAACAAACATCTATCCAGCCAGCACATATAGGTGGGCCCCACATGGGAAAAAAGAGGGCAGACCATATGGGACCCAAATGGGTTTGTCCGCGGTTTCCACGGTGGCCCCACATGGGTTTGCCCAAGTAGGGTCACTGCCTACATGGGTAAACTCATGTAGGGCCACCGCCATGTAGGGCCCATATAGGGCCCATGTAGGCAGTGACCCTACTTGGGCAAACCCATGTGGGGCCATCGTGGAAACCGCGGACAAACCCATTTGGGTCCCATATGGTCTGCCCTCTTTTTTCCCATGTGGGGCCCACCTATGTGTGCTGGCTGGGTAACGCTCCCCTGGCTCCGTGACGCATTAAACCACTTCTCAATTTTCAGTTTTTTATTTTTATTTCTTATTATATTATTATTATTATTATTTATTAACATTTTAAAAGTTAATTTAATAATTTTGGTTTGGTAAAATACTGTCTTTGCAAAAAAAAAAATAAGCTAAGTTCAGTATGATAACAAAATAAGTTTGCAGGAAGAGAAACAAACTTTTTAGGAACAATGACGATATTAGTAAAAACATATATAGCCACTTATTACTTTCACTTTGACAGGTGATTAATTTGAATATTTTCCTAATGTAAAATAAAGACTTGATTTTTAATTACTATTATTTACTAATATGCATCCTGATTTTTTGAGGCTCTAGTGGCCTTTATTTGGAAGTAGCTTGACAGGAAATTAGGGATTGAGAGAGGGAGAAGACATGCGGCAAATGTCACCAGGCCGGAATTGAACCTGCGACCACCGGCACGAGGACTAAAGCCTCCATATGTGGGTTGTGCTTTGCACCTGCGCCACCACAGCACCCCATCCTGTTTAGTTCTTAGTTAATATTGCTCGTCTGGTATCAAGGCACAAGCAAGACGTTTCTGGTTGATTGGTGTTTTTTTTTTATTATTATTTTGTGCAGTTACACCTATAGGCCAGTAGGTGTCATCGTACAAAGTGACACTTGAGTGTAGTGATCCTGAACTCTGCTCCTCAGGATAGGAATGCACGATATAGCGATATTTAATTAATTTATTACGATAACAATAAAACATGTTAAATAGCATTTTTTTAAAAGCTTTCAGAACATAAATAATAAATCAAAATCTTTAAAAATTGCAGTTATAAAATTAGCTGTTTTTCCAAACTACATGTAATATTTTTAAGATTTTTCTTATTTATTTGTATTTTACTTTTTACTGCTCTTTTAGGACTTACAGGGAAAACATATTTTCATACATATCAATCCCAACAATTCTTTGTCTTTTGGAATTTGCAAAACGTTTCCACGGTAAAACAAAAAAAGTACGATGATTTCAAAAAGTATCCGTAACTGGTTCAATAATTGCCTGGCATGTTTTAGGTATTTAACCACTGCCACTCACTTGACTTAAATGAACAGATAATTTTTTATTAGCACCAATAGATAACATAATGCTAACTAGTTAGCTGAATTAGGTGTAATATAGTAGATACACATTTAAAACCTGCTGATTTTAGGAAGTGATTCATTGTGTAAACCATCAACACACATGTTGGCGACAACCCTGAATGAAAAGGCAGAGATTCAGATACATTTCTCACATACACGCGTATGTAACAGCATCTGCTCTGTCCCTGCAGCGGTGGCTCCGCTGTACCGACGTGAGGATCCTGCGGCAGCTGGTGGCCGTGCACGAAGGCATCGAGGCCATGCGCTGGCTGATGGAGGACATGGGCCTCCAAACCAGTCGGTGCAGCAGCTTATCGGGCAGCCTGAGCAGCTTGGTGACCATCGAGGAGCACGTTTCCTCAATGTCTCCCTGCAGGTGTGTTGAGAGGCCGCGAAGCACGCGAGGGGGTGGTGTCATTGGCTTTATAGACTAATAGAAGTATTTTAAAGTCTATTCTCTGAGCTATACAGGGAGCCAGTGGAAGGACTTTAGATGAGCTCTGTCATCCTGGTTTTAGTGAGAACGCCAGGACGATTGAGTGATGAGACAATGTTGCAGTAGTCAATGCAACTAAAGATAAACGCATGGAGGAGTTTCTCTAGATCTGGTTGAGACATTATTCCATTAACCCTAGAAATGTTCTTCAGGTGACAGAAGGCCGTCTTTGTAGCTGTCTTTATTTGACGCTGATGGTTCAGGGCAGCGTCCATCACTACACCAAGACTTTGTACCTGTTCGGTAGATGTAATAACTGAATCTGCATCCTGACTTTTGTTTGTTTAGAAGATTAGTTCCTTTATTTTTAATCTCCAATAATACATACTTTCAAAAGGTGAGCAAAATTTTGATTTTGAGTGAATTTCCTGAATTTTATTCACATTTCACAAAGATTTCTAAATTTGCGCAAACCTAGAAAACTTTCCCTGAACATCATCTTTTACAGATTAGTGAAGTGAACAAGTTATGTTAGGGCTTTCTTTTCAGATTATTCAAAGTGTAAATTTCTGTTGCCTCCGTTATTTCCACAGAGAAAATCCATCTCCTGCCTTCCCCCAGGATATAAGGCTAACGGCCAATACAAAACCAGCAGATCAAAACCCAACACGCGCCGAGACGTCTGAACCCCAGGCTCCCTCCCAATCAATCCAAGTTGAAAGTTACACTCAGGCTCCGCTTCCCCCCGCCAACAGTTTGGTCAGCGCCGGCGCGCCCAAGCCGGAAGCCCCGGGGTCGGGTTCGGCACGGTTTCACATCAGAAACGGCGCCGAGACCATCAAGAGAGCTCTGCTCAGGTCCAACAAAAGAAAGCAACTGAAAGCTGCCGGTCAAGACGCAGGAGAGAAAAACTCTAAACGTCCAACTCAGCAGAGTTTATCTGTGTTCAAGAAAGAGGAAGTGAAGAAGGATGAGGAGGAGAGTTCAGCTGGTGGGGAGAAAGACTTACTGGGTTATGATGCTCAGTGGTCCTGGGTGGAGTCCAAGGATGATGTCACATTTTTATGATCTTCGATGCAGACACTTTATGTTAAAGCTTTGCCTTTTAAACTGTAAGCTTCTGGAGAGACAATGGAACTTAACATGAACTTTGACACCAAGTGAAACTTGGACGCATTTAATGCGGATTTATGCTTCGGACCAACTCAGGAAGTCCCGTTTGGAGTTCTCCACAAGCCGGGAGGACACGGCAAATGTTCAATTCAAATTCAAGTTCAAAAATACTTTATTGATCCCAACCTAACAAACAAGTGGGAGAAGGTGATATTATCAGATGAAAATTTACTTTTTTGAACTTCATGCAAAACAGTTTGTGGGATAGAAAGTTAACAATGCAATATAATGACGAAAGTATTGACTTTCTAGAAATTATTGACTTTGGAGCTGAACATAAATACACCTCACACTTTTCAGATTATTTGTACAAAATAAAAAATAAAGCAATTCAAAACCATGCACTCCTTTTCCTTCCTCTTCAGTTATGCATTGCCCTTAAATCTCTCCCAAAAATCTTAGTGGTGTGCAGCTGTATCTAGACAAAATTCCATCAAATATGCTTACGTCTGACAGTAAATGAAATTGCCATGACTCATCCAATTTACAGTTTCTATGTTTGGAAAATAGTACCATTGTTATTCATTTATAGATCTACTACCGGAAAATCTAGTCCAGAAATAGATTTTAAAAAATTGTATAACTTAAAATTTTGGAGGCCATATTTTGTTCTCCTGTAGTTAAAAGTGCCAGAATAATGACATTAAAAAATGCTTTAGTGTTGCTATTTTTAATGTTACTTTTAGAAATTCTTTTTTGATAGCTTTGTTGTTTTATGTCATTCAGAATGACTACTGTAACAGAATTTGACGTAAATTAACAATTTTTACGCTTTTTTCCGTGTCCATTTGTTTTTTCTTTAAATAAAAATCGTAACTTGCCATCAGTAACTGATCAACAAATACAAACGGGGGTTTAGACGCTTCAAGTAAATTTTTCCTACAGCACTCAAACGCCCCCTGCAGACACGCTCGTGACGCATCACGTAGTCGCACATAAACCCGGAAGTGCCCAGCAGGTATGTCTTTTTTTTTTTTTTTCTTTTAGTTGAAGGTATGTGTGGTAACACAGGTGGACTCGGGAAGATGTGACGAGTTGGTTTGTCGGAGAGAAAAGATGGAGGCCTGCTTTCTGCGTTGGTTGGTTTTCGTCGCGCTGACAGCCTGGACGTTAGGAGACGGTAAGAGTTTTATCAAGAGAAGGGCAAATATTAGCATGGCTGCTAACGAATGTTGATTTTTGGTTTTAAGTTACGACGGCAACCACGAAGAGACATGTCGTAAAACCTACAAATTTCGAAAATAGCCTCCATGTGCATGTGGTGTTTCCTTTTATCGCTATTATGAAGGAATGTCAATTTTAACTTGATAAGCTACAGCTGTTTTCTATGTAACAGAAATGCACTGATCAGACTTTTCCTGTCCGATGCCGATTTCTTGTTTTCTCTAAGGTCCGACCTATTTTCTTCATTCTGTAACGCAGAAAAGAGCAAACCGATGTTCTTCAGGATGTTTGATAGTTAGTAGTTTATAATTTAACAATAAATGGAGGAATTAAAGTACATTTTCCTACATTTTCTGTTTTTTTTAATCTAGCTCAAAATATGGGTGTCGAGTTTGTGCTGTAGATCTAATCAATGGGGGGGGGAAATAAGCATCTTTGTTTCTGACGTGTTATTTGTGAAATATGACGCTTTCTTGGCCACTTCTTTAAAGTTCTACATTTGCAGAATAGTAGACGGCAGTCTATCACTGAAAAGTGTAACTCTTTACCCTGAATATCCGTTAAAAAACTCCAAACATAAAGTCCACAAAAGGGGAAACAAACAATTAACTCTATGATTACTTTAGGAAAGATAAAAAAGTGTTTTTTTTCTTCTTCTTTTCCAAGCAAGAGGCAGCACCTCCCATGACACCTGCTTCCGCACTCGTCTACTCATGTCTTATGTTCGTTGTTCTTTCTTGAGCTGTACTAAAACAAATTTTGTTGTGCTTCTGTGCAACGGCCATAAAAGATGATTCTGATTCAGAAACACTTCTTTAAAGTGATTCTTTAAATCATTTTTCTGGGACTGGATTGATATCAAGTGGCAAATTTCCTCTTCTGAAAGGTTTTTAACCTTGTTTCCAAAGTCAAGAATGTTAAACTAGTAATCTTTTTCTGCTTTGTTTTTTTTTTTTTTTTTTTTTCCAACATACTTTCTACACTAATGAATTACTAACGCTGCTTTTCGATTGTGTAGTGAATGTTTGGGCCTTTTAAGCAAACCCTTTCCTCCCTGCAGACGGACAAGTGACTTTTGAATCCGAGCTGTCGTCCAAACCCGCTCAGAAGTTGTCGAAGTACGGCTGGTACGCCAACGTCAGGCTGCAGAGGTTCCACATACCGGAGCAGACCGCCGTCGCTCGCTGGCTCTTCTCAGTCAAAAAGGGCCACAGCTTCAACTGTGGGCAGCACAACGTCAGCATGTAAGCCACGAGCCGCTGTTACGGAACAATAAATCTGATTTATTGTTGTTACGGAACAATAAATCTGTCGTCACTGGCTGATTTTTATTTGAACCGAATTCAACTTCCTTCCCCCCCAGCCACCTCCGATGGGGCGCCCCTCCCGTCATAAACCCGACAGAGACTGTGTTCCCAAATGCGACCCTGTGGGGCCCCTTCTTGTCCCTGACTCTACCGGTAACCTCCCAGAGCTCCACGACCTTTAACCTTTCCGATCCGGCTCCAGGGGATTGGTTCGTCGCTGCGCATTTACCGGAGGACGACGGGCGCATAGAGCAAAAGGTTTGTTCCTGGATTTTATTTTATCAAAATGAAATATAATTTGTTGTGAAGGTAAATTTTGTTTTGTTGAGACTTCATAATTAATTTTATTTATTATTTCAGTTTTTTCTTTGTATTATTATTTTTTTTTTTGGATATTTAAAATGTCTTCCAGGTCCTGTGATAAATGTTCTTTGTAAATTTAAGTTTATTGTTCTTTGGGATTATTATCTCTTTAATATCAGTATAAAGTGGTCTCAAAACAACAATATTATGGTTTATCGCGATAATTTCTGGGACAATTTATCGTCCAGCAAAACCTTTTATCGTGACAGACCTACTGGTATCTATGTTGCTGCTGGTACAATTGTGTTTTTATTCCTATGAAAAAGTGATCGAATCAATCCCTGGCCATGTCTTTGTGCACCACAGAACTCTGATAATAACTTCACTTAGATTTTAATAAGACTTTGACATTTAAAAAGAATTTTCTGATCTTCTAAATAACTCAATTTTTGGCAGAATAACTCCATGGATTTCAGTTCTATTCGGGTCTTATGTACTAGCACATTACAAACTCTACATCTTGTTTAGTGCTAATAATAGATAATGGGTTATATTTCATCCCATTAGGGATGACAATAGTTGTGGAACAATGGTTTCAGAGAATCAGCAATAGCCACAACAATAGCCTCCCAAGAAGTGGGGAGAAATAAAAGCGAAAAGAAAAGTTTAATCTTTTTCAGAAAGAAGTAGAACTTAAAGTTAACGCCTCTCTGTTAACCACTGCCATCAAATGAAAGGGATATGGGCCTGATGAGGCATTTGATCGGATGCAAACATCACAATCGCAGTGTAACATTAGCCTGACTGGTTAGTTTAGGTCGCACGCGATCACTCCACCTGTAAACCACCAGAGTTGGCAATCACACTTTGTGGCAAAAACATTTTGTGGTTTTTATTGAACTCTGGCAGCTCAGGCATGTTGCCAGATCTGTTTTGAGGATCATGCAGTAGTCGTGTGAAACATCTCAGCAATGAATGGAAGCAGCAGAAAGTCCCACTTTTCTACTAATTGGTTTACTGCTCTACAGTAATGCAGCAAACTTTCACACCACCTAAAAAAATATTGGTTAATATGCAGTTAGTTTTCTAACATTGCACAGTAAACCAAGTCACTTCAAGCTAATGCTAATCACTGTAAGCTAATGCTAACCACCATGTGGTGATTGAAAGGGACGTTAAAATACTGATATGCAACCAGATTGCAGCTGCAGTCATTCATTTGGCTCGGACACGGAGAAAAATTCACAGCTTCAGCTTATTACCTTGGATTTTCGTACAGGTTTATAGACGGCAGTTATAAATTTATTTGTTAAGGTCATTCACAAACTTCAGCCGACGGTTTCCACCGACGGCTGACTCTGGAAGAGCAGAAATGTGTAAATGTCAAGCAGGTCATTTCATTTCATTTTTACTCTAACTTGGAGCTTTTGTCTAACTCTAAAATTCTATATATTTTTATTAAAATAAACAAAAGTCAAAGGTCCATGTTGGATAATTGACTTCACATTTCTGGCGCCGCCGGCTCCCAGCACTTATCTGCGACTTACTTTTCGGACAAAAGTGGAACCAAACCGTCGTCCTCCAGTGTAAGCGATCTGGGTGTGACGAAGCCTTTAACCGGATGTAATCATCACAGTGTAACTTTAGCCCGACTGCTTTCTTTAGTCTGAACTGTAATATGTGCAGCAGGATATGAATATGAAGTCCAGTTTGCCTCCTGTGAAACCATTTAAGCCTGTAAGCCATCGCGGTAAGGTTGTGTACGTTGCCATGGTAGCGTTTCAACCTCCGACCTGCTGAACTGGAGCGGTGGCTGTTTGCTGTTTGCTGAGCAACATTCTTTCCATTTAGTCAGCAGGTTGGTTTGTTAAGCAATGTCTTGATTGGAAGCAACTTTTTTTCTTTTTTTTTTCCTCCCTTGTGCCCTTTCAGTCTGAGGTTGATTTTGTTGCTTTTTATGTACTTCTATCTAAGTGAACTGACCTTTTATTTACCTTTTCATGTTTCAGGGTTTCCCGTCCTGCTCCTATTACTTCCAGCCCCAGCTGTCGGTCAGGAGAGCGGCGGACACACCCGTCCTGCAGCAGGGGACCGTCCTGACTCAGACCGCAGCCCCCGACAGACCCGCACGTCTCAAGTAATTGCCGCAACATGGCGGCCTCCTTTTTCGAAATTGTGTCTCATTAATTCAGATGTGCTAAATCGTGGCAGGTTGTTTGTGCCGGAGTTTACCTCGTCTCTCTCGGTTTCCGTGGCCGGGTGCTCGTCCGACGAGGCGTCGGAGAGCGCAGGCTGCTCGCTGCTCCTCAGGCTGGGCTCGGCGTCCCTGCAGCACGGCCAGACGGAGCTGAACTGCTCCGGGGTCAGCTGCTCCGCGTCCCTCTCTAACCCTCCGTGGGACTCGTGGCTGCAGGTCGTTGTGGAGAGCAGCCAAGTCAACCGAACTGTAACCTTCAGGATCGGGTCCAACTACACAGGTGAGCACTGAGCTCTCACTCATTATAGTAACTCCTTTTTTAATTTATTCTTTACTTTTCTTTCTTTTTGCACATTTCAGCATGTTACAACTAGGGATGCACCGATTCACTTTTTTTGAACTTCTGATACCGATATCTGAGGTTTAGCATCAACCGATACCGATCCGATACAGAAAGACAGAGCTGAATTGATTTGAAACATATCTTTCTTTTTCAAACACGACATAAGTGCACTTAAATGCACCAACAGCTTCACAAGCTTGGTCAAACAGCAAAAACAGCACAACTTTAATTTGTTCATTCAGTGCAATTAGATGTAAAACAGCCAATCTAAAATAAATAAAAATGAATAATTAGGGATGCAAAATAGCTTTTTTTGTTTTCTTACCAATAACCAACTGCCGGTAATGCACAATACTCTAAACAAGACCAAAAACATTTCTTAAAGAACCACCAATTTATAGATGAACATTCCTCTGAGTCGTAGGTTGTTGTTTTTTTTTTCTTAACAAAAAACAAAAAAAACAACTTAATAAGACAAAAGGATCGAAAATATTACTGACATATCAGTAATATAACACTTTTGTAGTGAATCAGTTGAGAAAATCCAATTAATGTATTCTACAAAAACACTGCAAACTTGATTTTGTATCATCTATATTTAGAAACAATTCTTAATAGACGGTTTTTGTAAAGTAAAGAATTCTATGATTGTTGCTACTTTTTCTGGGTCTAATGTGGGGAAAAAGCCATCAGGGGTTACGAATGTGTTTGCATTTTCTGTTTCTGTCTCGCTCAGGGGGATGTAAGCCAAAGAGCGTAGGCCTCACAGCGGACGATGACATCGCAAAGCTACTCGGCAAGAGCAGCGTCTCCAACGCCACGGCGACGGGGAACGGCTCGGCGCCGGCTCCTCCGCCGGCGTCCGCCTGCGTGTGGAGCGTCCCCGTGCTCTACGAGGAGCTGGACGTTCTGTCGCTGCGGTACACCCCCGTCAACGGCTCCAACGTCAGCGTCACGGAAACGCACCCGACGCTGCTCACCTACCCGCTGCCCCCGCAGGCCACCGGGGGAACGCTCAACCTGCAGCTCACGCTCAATTCTGTGAGTAACGCCGCCTGAACCACTGACGTGTGTGTGTGGTTGTACTTAAATTGTTAAGACACATGGGTGAGATTTCTTTTATTTGTTTGTTTTTTTTTTTCTAATATAGACTAATGCAACTTTAGGGAATAACAGCATCGTGGCCTGTTTCTCTGCCTGGGCTCCAGTCCTCCAACTCAACCACTCTGAACCCTGCAGAGCAGGTACAGGTAGACCTGTCACAATCAACCGTCCCAGAAGTTATCGCAATAAACCATAATATTCTTCCTTTGAGACCACTTTCAAGTAATATAATGGTAATGACATAATAATGCAAGAACACATTCTCAAAGATGAACAAAACTTTAAATTCTAATGAGTTTCTAAACACTGGAACTGGACGACATTTTAAATATGCAAAATAAATCAACAAAACAACAGAAATAACAAATAAAATGAATTATGAAAACAAAATTGAACTTAAAAAAAGTGTCTAGTTGAGACGAAAGTACCAGAATTAATACTTTCGTCATTCGGTTTATGGTAGAAAGACAGAAAAGAGAAAAACGATAAATTGTGGAAATGGGCGTTATGAGTTTGTTTTAATTTATCATGCGATTATTTGACTTATTCCTTATTGTGACGGGCTTAAGTTCAACATGAGTAACCTGCAAGAAAACAATATTCTAGCCTTCTATTCTGAGGTCAACATTCCTATCAAAACCAACAATTAGTGATTCAGAAGAACATTAAAACAATTTATTATTAATCTATGTATGATGTTCGTGGGTTTAATGCAGTTTTTCCCAGCCCTGGTCCTCCAGTCTCACTGCCCTGCATGTTTCAGGTGTTTCCTTGCTTCAGCACAGGTGATTTCAGTTAGCAGGTGTTTGCTGAACTGCAATCAGCTGAATGAGGTGCATTAAAGGAGGGACGTTTCTAAAACATGCAGGGCAGTGAGACTCGAGGACCGGGGTTGGGAACCGCTGGTCTAATGGACCCGCTGCACTTTATTGTCGAAATTCAAACTATAACTTTTTTTCTTTAAAATACAAAAAATATGTTCACTCTAATGTCATCAATATATGGTTGATTTTTCTTTTTTTTTTTTTTCCCCAATAAAAAAGTTCCACCTGTTTGTGTGACAAAAATGTGAATGCAGAAAGAACAAATTTTCAATTTAAAAAGGTAAATATTAATGTTCACCTTTTTAAATTTACCATACCTTTATTCTTTCTTTGACTTTTATGAAAAGTTTCCCACACAAAGAACACAAGTTGAATGCCAACGATAACCATAACCACTTCATATGGCAGTAGATGTTTGACGGGGTTTAAGTTCTGCACCGTTATGAAGTTGTTGTTAACTTAAAGTTTCATTTGATGATTAGTCTGCATCAAATACGGCCAAAAAATGTCGGCACCTTCAGACATGTGGGGGATAACGGAACGTCGTCTTGTTGATTCTCTACAGCTTGGTTTGGGGGATACGGCGTCGGGATCAACGTCAGCGTCCCTAAAGCTGTGGTCAGGCTGCCTTTTCCTCAGTCCACAACATGGTACCTCACCCTGCAGCTCCTATGCAACAGGTAGGACACGCACGCATGCCGCCGCAGCGCCATGACTTATTTCAGTCTGTGTGCAAGTCTGCCAGTCTGAGAAAGTACTCGTGCTTAAGCTGTTCTCGTGTGTGTTCTGCAGCAGTGACTGCGGTAACGCCTCGGTGGTGTCCGTGGTCCCGGAGGTGTCCGTCAGCGCCTGTGTGGACGACTGCGGGCCGTACGGTGAATGTAGGCTGCTGAGATCCTACACATACCTGTACTCTGCCTGTGTCTGCTCTGCAGGTAACACACACACACACACCCCTACCTGTGTTGGCATCTTCATATGAAGTTTAGACGTCATAGTGTTGTATGGAGTCAGTGTGTGTGTTTTTTACTCACATTTATGGCAGAAACGACTAAGCGGAACAATCAGATTAATTATGATGAATTGATTATTGAAATAATCAGAAGCAGAATGGTTGAGATTTCTGTTTTCGAATGGCCTAGTTAATGTCCAGACCTAAATTCAATTGAGACTCTGAAGTAGGGTTGAAACGATTAATCGATTATTGAAGTAATCGTCAACTAATCTAGTAATCGATTGTTACATTTTGGAGTCTGGTTAAAATACTCCAAAAAAAGCCATTTGCTGAAAGAACGACACATTCAATAGATGTATTTCAAATATTCTATCAAATACCCCTGAATAGTTAAATAAAAAATCTGCAGGTTGCGCTAGTTTTTTTTTAATTATTATTATTTTTTTATTACTCAATTAATCAGTAGAATAATCTATTACAAAAGTAATTGTTAGTTGCAGCCCTTTTGTTGTGAATGTGTTGGTGGGAGCAGAAATGTCAAACACTAACACCGATGCGTCCATCATCTATTTTTTTTTTTTTTCCCACATCTGCAGGCTGGAAAGGTTGGGGCTGCACCGACGGCTCCACCGCCCAGTCGTACGCCCGCCAGCTGACGGCAACCATGTTGCTGACGCTCAGCAACCTGTTCTTCCTGCCCGCCATCGTGGTCGCCACCAGGCGCTCCTACATCACCGAGGCCTTCGTCTACCTCTTCACCATGTTCTTCTCTACGGTAAGCACTGCTGCCATCAAATGTGAGAGAACAAACCTCTTCAGGCTGAAATTACAGAGCTTCTGGGAATCTTTTCTTGTTAAGACACATGGATACATTTCACAAAAACACTGCAAAGTGGTCTGGTCCTCAGGTACTGAACCAGTATGTTACTGAACCAACTTTGGACCTGTTGACGCCTGTTTTTAAGAGTTGCTGCAGCTGTCGATTATTTTAGTAATCGATTACTCTGATGATTAATCGATTAATCGTATAAGAAAACTGGCACATTTTGCAGAGTTTTCATTTAATCACTTAAAACTTTTCATACAGTACATGTAGCTGCCTTAAAAGATGCAAATAAAAGAAAACAATTTTTTTTTTAGAATAAGATAAACATAGTAGAAAAGGCTGCATCTGCAGCTAAAAAATACTTCTAATATGAACATATGAAAGGCTCAGATCTTTCTGCTTGACATCAAGTCAAATTCATAAGATACTTTATTGATCCCAAAGGGAAATTGAATGTTGCTGTAACTCATTAATTCAAAATTCTTTGAAACGTTATTGTGTTGTAGTTATTGTACACTGTTGGGCTGATCTGCTGCATAGTTCTTGATTAGCCAATTAATAATTGGTAGCAAAGGTGCTTAGTAGATTTATTTTACAGAATTTGGAACAGATGATGCTAAAAAAGGTTATATGTACAAAAGTGTTTTTTTTTTTTTATATAAATTAAATTCAAAAAGTGTGTATATTTTTTTGTACAGTTTGGCTTAATTCATGCTCTCAAGGCGTCGTTCTATCAGCAAATGGCTTATTTATTTTTTTTTTAGTCCAGTTAATGATTAATTGATTACTAAATTATTTGACGATTATTTCAATAACCATGGTTAATTGACTAGATCAATAGTCAATTACAATTAATCGATCAGGATTAATCGATCATGTCGATAATCGGTTACGATTAATCGATCATTTGAATAATCAGTGAGGATTAATTGATCATTTCGATATTCACAATTAATCATTTCAACTCTATTTCAGAGTCTCAGTTGGATTTAGGCCATCAACTAGGCCATTTGGAAACACGGCCCTCATCCATTCTGTTCTGGTTCTGGCTGTATCTTATCCGTTGTTGTCCTGAATGGTGGACACGTTTCTGTCTCGCGTCTCTTACAGCCTCTAACAAAGGCTGTCCGACTCCAGACTAAAAGAGGCCAGAGTCCAGCATGTTTTAAATCGGTTTCTGATCTAACAAACTTGACTCAAATGGCTAAATTTCAAGTTCTGCTGAAGCCTCGTTTGTTTTAGAGGTGCTGAATGTTGGACAGTGTCCATGTTTCGCTGGTCTGTGTCCAGCGAAACATGGACACAGTTTCTAAATACTGATATTGTAGGTGATATCAGTATTTAGAGGCTGAATGCATCCAGAATGTGGATCCATGTGGAGCTCAGGAAGTCTTCAGGACGTCCTCACCTCTCCCCTTCCCTCCCTGTAGTTCTACCACGCCTGCGACCAGCCAGGCGCAGCGGTCCTGTGCATCATGGACTACGACGCCCTGCAGTACTGCGACTTCCTCGGCTCCATCTGCTCCATCTGGGTCACCATCCTCTGCATGGCTCGCCTGGGAGACACAGCCAAATACGTAAGAGGCCTCTGGCCTTTTTCCTTCTATAATCAGCTCACTTTACGGGGTAACGACAGCTTTAGCATCCTCACCTGCTCCTTCCTTCCTTCCTTCCTTCCTTCCAGACTCTGTTTCTGCTCGGGGCCTTGCTGATAGCCATGTCAATGCAGCTGGACCGCAAAGGCCTGTGGAACCTGCTGGGCCCCATCCTCTGTGCCATACTTCTCATGGTCACTTCCTGGGTAAGAGACACGTCGGCACTAAAATACTCTGTAAAATAATTTTTGTTTGTTTGATATTTGATTAATAAATTTTTAGTCTCTGTTTTTTTTTTTTTTTTTTTTTTTAGGTTGATTTGTGTATCTGTTTAGTTTTATTTATGCCGCCTGGAAGGTTGAGGGTGGTCACAATTTTTGTAAAGCAAAAACACGTATTGAGTCTTTTGGGTTGTTATGTAAAATATATATTTTTTAGCTTTCCATCATGTTGTAATGTTACTCCCTCATCAAAAACACACCTGGAGTGTTGCCTTGTTTATTTTATAGCTGTTTGAGAATTCATTTAATCTCCACGGCAACCGTTAAGCTGTACCAAATGCCTGGTTGGACCTAGCCCCGCCTTTGAGGACGAAGCTCCTCCTCTGAGCTGCAGTTTCCGAGCTCCTGCCTCACAGAGCTCCTTCAGACTAGCCAGCAGCAGTCAGCAAACAGCTAGAGGAACTGCTCTTCTAATGAGCTCATTGTACCAGCTACATCTCAGTGCCACACTGATACAAACGTTGGTAAAGGGTTAAGAGAGTAGCCGCGTTGTGATGACTACCTGAAGGCGGAGTTTCACAAAGAACAGGAGTTTTTAAGGAGACAAAGGCCCAATTTCAAGGCATTAAATTAAAAAATCGAATTCCTTCTCAGTCATATTTGATATATGTATAGCATTTTTACAACAGCTGAAGTTAACAGAGTTATTTGATTGGACTTTGTGCCTGGAAAACACATAACACTGCCCCTTTAATTGGTTCTTCCTTTGTTTTTTTTTTTGTTTTTTTTAAGCTACTTTATGAATGTTTTTTTTTCTATTTATGCCACCTGCAGAGTGGGAAGGGTTGAATTTTTTGTAATAAAAAGAATTGCATGAATCAGATTCTACTTTGAACTAAAAACGATAGCTATATAAACAGAAGGAGGGGAAAAAAACCACCCACTTTGTATTTGACGGCTTCTCTTGTTTTTCGTCCCTAACGACCAACAGGTGTACAGGGGCGTCCGCCGGCGACACTGCTACCCGCCCTCCTGGCGCCGCTGGGTCTTCTACCTGCTGCCCGGAGCGCTGTGCGCCCTCGTCGGAGTGTGCCTGTACATCTTCGCCGAGACGGAGAGCAACTACTACTACACGCACTCGCTGTGGCACATCCTGGTGGCCAGCTGCGTGGTGTTCCTGCTGCCGCCCAAGGAGAAGGACCGGAAGGCGCTGGGCTGGAGCCGGGGCTTCAGCTGGAGCTGGAGGTGGAGCTGGAGGCCGCGGGTTTGTGGATACACGCTCTGCGAGAGCAGCAAAGACGAACTGTACACGGTCACATAGCAGAGGGGGAGGCAAAGCGGGTCCGGCGTTTATTTACAGTCCGACTCTTCACCTGGACGAGGCGTTTTCCTGTGTAAAGCTGTAGATTCACATAAGTCCACATATATTTCATATTCACATGTGCTCCAAGTGGAAGAGGGGTCTTAGATTTAGATTGAGAAATACGAACTTATATGCTCTTTTTAACCCACATCCAGTCTGCTGGAATCTCTAGAGATGCACCAATTAGATTTTTATAGCTGATTTCTGGCCTGCCATACAGATTTAATGTGATTCCGATTCTTCTTTATGGACTTTACTTACAAAATGATTGGCATTTTCTTATATATATATTTTTTTACAGCTTTCCACCGTAGGTGGTATCAAGTTTATATAGGGAGCAGAGGAGACGTCACACTAAGTGTGTGGGTGTGCAATACAGGAGTCTATATAAAACAGGACTTATTATTAGTTAAGAGCAAAGACAAAATGAGTTGAGTTGAAATTTTAAACCACATTTAATATCTTCCACCAGCAGTCGGTCTGGTCAGATTTAGTGACTAAACAACCTCTGAGTGCATTTTGTAGAGAATGCAGACCATTAACCAAAGATTTCCAAAACGCTGCTAATATTTTCGACTCCAATCTGTTCAAACATGGCAGAGCGTGTCTCGCTAATTCTTAAAAAGAAATGTATGCATGGTCGTGAATTGACATTCTGTTAGAGACCGTTACTTTTCTTTTTTGATAAAGTCGGTTTACAAAACGTACAAAAATGCAAATGATCAGCACCCGCTGGCCGTCACAAGCCACTGGATAGAAATCATGTCTGCAGGGCATCAGTTGTATGTTCGACTAACCTGTTAAGATGTTCAGATTACATCGTTCCTGACAAACAAACCAACACAAGGTTTCCCCCGGAAAACTTGCTAAGCCCAGTGGCTGTCATTCATCCAATGGCCCATTGTGTTTTTGGGTTAAAAAAAAATGGTTAAAGTTGACAGGAAATTTGAAAATATCACTTTATAATTATGTGTTATTGAAAGACTGGAAGATTAACACCTGAACACCAACTATAAAGTCTTTAAAAAATGCAAACATTTTAAAAAATCTTTAAAAAAATAAGCAATGCTCAGCCTGGTGGCCTGCCAGGCTTACAGTAGACTGGGGTAAACCCTGCAATAAATGCATAGCTCTCTGTTACGACAGGCTGAATTAACGGTCAGAATGCCTCTGTAGAAAATGCGGTTTTATTTCTAAATGGCTGCTTGTGCCTTTTTCTGCTTCTGTACTGATTCTTCTTGCAATGGCAAACTTTGACTCATCTCCCTGCAGTAACAACTTCTCACTAAAAAAAAGTGCTGATTCAGCACAAGCTGTTAGCATTTAGGTGTATTCACTGGCAAAAAAATTATTTTTTAAAATTTTTTTAGTTTCTGCCCGTGTATTGCTTATCGTTGGTCAGAGCTGAACTAAAATGAAATTATTCAGTCAGCAGCTTATTTAAAACATCCAATGTCTCTGTGTCTTTACTATATGTTTGTTGTTTCTTCTTAGATGTGACCGCCGGTACCATGAGGTAGCACACCAATACAGCTGTGAGCTATAAAGCAGGATTAATGTCTAAGCAGGGTTGTTGAATTTGAAGTAAGAGTCTCACATTTGAAGAGGTGGATATTAGCTGGTCACTATAGTGACATTAGATTAGCTGTAACTAGCATCAGACAAGTTTTATACAGAGAGTTTCTGATCAAAATACCAATCAAAAGCATCTAGTGAGGCAGCCAGCTAGATGCTTTTTACTAGCTAAATCTTCTGGCCACCCAGGTAATCTAAGTCAGCTAAGCTAGCTAAATCAGACTGTTTCTAGCTACCAAAAGCAGCCCAACTGGCTAGAAACAAACAGTCCAGCTAAAGCTAGCTAGAAACAGTCAGTCTCCCAATAGCTAGCTAGAAACATTGTAGCTAGATGGAAACAGTCATATTGTCTAACTATAGCTAGCTAGAAACAGTCATTGTCTAGCTACAGCTAGAAACAGTAAGTCTGGCTATAGCTAGCTAGAAAGAGTCTGATTTATGTTTTCTTTAGCTTCCCTCAAGCTAGTTACCACAAAGAATTTCACTTTTTTTTATCAGCACTGATCACATGTAGTTTAATAGAAATATTTGACATACCGGTTCCAATTTAAAGAAGAAAATTTAGGGACAATATTCAAAATATTTTCCTTGATTTAGTAAAAAGTGAAAAAAGCACCCTCAATTATTCAAAATTTAGCATTTTTAACTTGAAGCAGTCAACTTCAGTTTCCAAAAGGCTAACGTTTCCAAATTCAGCATGTTGTAAAGTAATGCTGTACTCCAGAGAGTTTTGCTCTCTCTATCGCACCCTGAACAAACCGCAGACATGTCTCAACTCATAGAAAACAATTTTCTTTTTAAGATTTGTACAGCCTCCTCTTAATTAATTTTAAGCAGCTTACTAGTAGGAGTACCGGTAGTTTAGTCTTAGTACAGTCACTGATTCGAATTATTAATTTAAGGCTCAGCAAGTTACCCAACAGGACCAATCGAACTAAAAATCATCTGGTGCATCTCTGTTTGTAGAGATTATTGTTTTTTTTTTTTTTGTTTTTTTTTTTTGTATTTATGCAGTCATGCTTGTCTAAAATATTTATAAATAATATTGCTTAATCTTAACCTTAAATCTCCACAAAGATGTTGTATTTATGAATGATGTGTTTTTGTTTTCCCCCTATAGGTCTGGGTTCAATTGGAAGAGTTTAAAACCCCAGATGAAATTTGAACAGTTATTTACTGCCAGGCAGGTACTATAATACTATCGAATTTGTACTGTATTCAATCGCATTCCTTGAAATATGACTTATCCGATTACACCTCACAAATCCACCTAACGGCAGGAAACTACTGCTGCTCATCACAATCACTTATTGTCTTCACACAGCGTCAGAACTCTGACAATCACATCTCAGTCTCATGGCTGCAGATCAGAACAACCCGGACGAGGAAAACGATGAAGAAAATATACGAAGAAATGAGATTTACTGAGTCTGTTACTTGGGTAACAATCTTCCTGAACCTTCCGGAAAAGGCAATTTATGCGGTAAATGCAGCATTTTTTTTTTGTTTTTTTTCTGCTGTTGTAGACCTAAGGGCTCTTATCTGAACTCGTGTATCTTCAGTAAAATAACTCATGAATTTTGAATAAGATTCTGGAGGCAGCCATGACACCTGGTTATGACCTTGTATGTGCCCCAGATTTCTTTTAAAGCTGCAAGCCAGACTTTTCAACGACTTTTCATTCGATGACCTTTCACATTTTAATTGTAGTAGGTCACACATACAAAACTTGTCGAGGTCAGTACTCTTTGTTATGCCTGTTTTCTGTAAACTGTTTCTTTGTGAAGAAGAAAATGTCTGCCTTTGTAGAGGCACATGTATCTGGTCACATCACAAAAGACATCCAATCAGAGTTCTTTTCCTTTTCTTAAAAAAAATTATAATAACAATTTGTTTTTAATCCAGTTGGAGTCCAACTTAGCTGTGTGCCTGTAGCTATGCATCAAGCTAGATAGCTAGCTAGATGCAAAGCTTGCTCGCTAGCTAACTAGATTTAGCTAGCTTTTACTAACTAAATCTTTCTAGCTAGTAAGATTTAGCTAGTTTTACTAAGTCTTTTTAGCTAGTAAAAACAGTTAGCAAACAGTTAGCTAGCTTTTACTAACTAAATCTTTTTAACTGGTAAAAAGATTTGGTTTTTTTACTAGCTTGCTAAATCAGACTAGCGAGCTAAATCATATGGAATTCTGTTTTTTTTTTTTAATTACCCAGCTTTGTTTTTACTGTCATGTGTATTGAACATGACCTGGTAGGAATATTCCGCTTTGAACGAAGCCTCTTTGTGGAGTTAAAATGAAGAAAACGTTTTCTGTTCATCTGCAGCCCAAAAAATTACAACTCTTTAAGTTAATAAGATGTTTCTTTTCCACAGTTTCGGTGTGATATAAATCACTCATATATGTATAAATCAGCACTCAGTGAATGTATGCTAAGATTACTGGCCAGTGCCTCTTCCTTTTGTCTTTTTTTTTTTTTTTTATTGCACTTTATATACGGTATGGGAGCTCTGTGGGCAGAGGGAGCGGGGCTTAGTCTCTTGTACCAGTAAAGCTACTGATATCCTGCTACATTTAATCCAAAACTCTATAATCGTCTCATGTGTTACTTTGATCTAGTTTTCTCTTAAAAGCTTCCATTTCTCTCTGTTGTGACTTTGCACACATTTCCCCCTGATTGTTAAAGACATGCACACCCTTCCTTTTATTGCTTAGGTTGTTTCTTCATAAAATGTAACTTTGTCACTAAGACACTGGAATATGAGGGGGGGGGAAATAACTGACCACTGTGACTTACCGTGTTTTTTTTTTTTTTTTGTTAGTTTGTTTTTTCTCATCAAAGGATAGAAAATGTGATTCTGTTTCTTGTCAAAACGGAATCGAGCCTTGGAGAAATAAACGCAAGAAGAAAAGATTAACTTTGTGTTTTTACAATTGTGATTTTAGTTGGTTGTTTTGGGGGGATTTTCTGCCACACGCACACACACACATGCACACATGGAGCAAAATCCAGATTTTCAGCAGTGAGAGGCCGGTGAAAAGTGGGAAGCAGATTATCGTAATCCTCGGAAATGCAGAAAGCAGTTCTGCTGAAATGCTCATAACTGTGTGTGTTGTTATGTTCCTATATATAGCTTACCTCCATTAGGAAATTGCAATGGCCCTGAAAGGTTTACAGATCCTTTCAGGGATTTTCTGTAGCTGGAATCTGAGAAGGCTAACACTCGTGTGTTAACTAGTTGGAAGCTATTAAGTGTTGAGTGAGTGAATTAGGAGTTTTGAAAGGCGGTGGGGGGGGGGGGGGGGGAATGGTTGCATGCTGTAATAACTCTACCTTAATTTTTTATTATTCTATCTTCTATTTTTTATATTTCTGAAATTTTCACCAAAAAATTCTGAAATATTCTAGAAAACAGCTTGTAAGGTCAAAATGTTGCTAGAAAAACCATAAATTTTGAGATGATTCACAGAAATATGAGGGGAAAAGTTCAACATTTTTGACTTTTGAAAATCGGAAATTTCCATGTTTGTATTCCATATTTTTCTTTTTTCTAGCAAATTTGCAACTTTTCACACTCAGACATTTTCTTTGTTTTTTTCCAGAAAACTTATGAGATTGTCTGGTGTAAATTTACGCCTTGTCTTTCCATGTACACAGGCTGTTGTAATTATTGTCTTTAAGAAAGATGTATCATTTTGAATAGCTGAGCTTCCAGACGCAGCCAGTAGAGGGAGCCAGGCAGACAGAATGAACTACAGCTCACAGGAGCGTCGTTGGAGTTTCACACCAAGAAGCTTGTGTTTCTATATTTATAATATTGTATTTTTGTAATCTACAACACAAATCAAAACTAAATTTAAAAATTTTATAATTTTCCCAAGCTTTCTGGCTATCCTAAGGTGTTTGTTTTCATGAGTAGTTCTCCAACAATTTTCTAGTTTTTTTTTTTTTTTTTTTTTTTTGTTTTTTTGTTTTTTTTGTGCTCATTTTCAGCCCAGCACCTGACCTTTCTTTGTTTAAGCCTCTGAACTCTGACCTATGGATCACCCAGGCGGTAAAGTCTCATTGCAGTAAGTTTATGTTGTATAACCAACTCGAGACTAGACAGAAAAGATGTTTTATATTATAATTTGCTGGAAATGTGGTCATTTTAATTCATTTGTTGTTTACAATTAAAATCAGATGCTCGAGTACACCATTTAATGGATGGCCCTTTATAAAGGTTTTTGTTTGTTTGTTTTTTTTACATATTTGTTCAAATTGTCACCGTGTGTCGTGATGGTTTGCCATTGGATAGATAATCTGAAAAAAATCAATTTCCTCCATCTCCCGCCAGAGCTAACATTACCGTCTGAAGAAACCCACAGCTCCCGACTAAAACCAACCAATCAAAGCCAGGAGGCGGGTCTCGGCGCTGTCAATCATCCATGTGAGGCTGCTAAATGTGCTAAAGCCTGAGAAACTACTTACCGTTACAGGAAAACCGTTTATCCGCCGTCATCGCTGGCTATGTTAACTAGCCTAGCATCCATGAAGCTGTACCAGCATTACTTATGTCTGTTTAATTCCAAAATAATCAAATAGACCTATTTCAAATTCAAAAGCTTACATAAACAGATGGTGATGTCATCGTATTGCAGGCTTCTGATAGGGTAAGCCAGGTGAGTTGAATGGAGGCGCACATCTGGATGACGTCGAAGCAAATCAGAAATCGGAAAGGAACTGGACCTTCCCAGGTGTCTGAGCACGTGAGAGTGTACGTACCACCATTACGTACGGAGATGGCAATAAATATAACAAAGCAAGAGAAAAGACATGAATGGACAGCCTAACAGCATGCAGAACTGATGGCAAACACAACGCCGACTGCCTCTCGTGACTTTTTATTGGATGAAAACGTGCTCGAGCAAGATTTACAGCAATCACAAATGGTGCGGCTCCGGCGTGGGACGGACTGGACAGACAGACAGACGGAAGGAAAATCACACCGAAAAAGCTAGCAAAGATATGTCTACTTTACGTCTGAGGGAGAAACGGGACAGCTGAAATGAAGGACGGTATCTAAAGCAAATGGACACAGCGCTGTTTGAGTTTAGGAAGGATGCAGAAAAGTTGCAGTGAACTGCTCATGCGCAGATGAGATGCTTTTGTTTTCTATTGCAGTAGCTTTGCCTCTTACACTCTGAATGATTTTTAAGAAAACAGCCGAAGAGAATAAATCCATGGTTGGTTGTTGTGGTGAACGATGGAGACAGTGGAGGCTGGAGTAATGTTCCGGGGGGCGGCGGGGGGAATCCCCGGATCAGAAGTGGGAGCCCGCTGCGGAGTTGGTACCTGCTCGGCCGTCTTCCTCCGCCGCCTGGGCGCCGGCCTGAGCCGGGGAGGGGCTGGAGTGCCGCTGGCGCCTCATGAAGGGGAACACGCTACGGGAGGCGAGAGGGGGACGTTTTGACTCACAGACAGGCGCGCTCACTCAGAAACGGAGCAGAAATGTACGACGGCATGTTAGAGCCGTTGCAGATAGAAAAAAAAAAAAAAAAGAGGGTTACGTTTCCGCCAAAAAAATAATAATAAAAAAAACTTGAGTTTTTATACAAAATTTTCATCTTTTCAAACTGCAAAATCTGTTATTTTTTTTTCTTTAGAAGAGGTCTGATATTAATGTCAAAATTTCTATTTTCTCTAGCAAATCCATGAGATTAATCTCAAAATTTCTGAGTTCTTGCTGATTTTCTGAGGTTAACCTCAAAATATCATTTTTTAAGCAAATTTTCAACTTTCCAAACTCAAAAATGTGTAAGTATTTTCTAGAAAATATCTGAGCTTAATCTCAAAAAGACATCGTTTTTATCCCAGAAATTTTTGACTTTTCAAACTGAGAAATTTCCTTTTTTTTTTTTTTTTTGTATACAATTTCCGAGCTTAATCTCAAAAGTTCATATTTTTTCCCCTGGTGGAAAATTTGCCCCCTTTTTTTTTTTCTGTTTACAACAGACCCTGATATGCCGTTGTGGAAATGAGACGTTACCTTTTCTTGGTCTCCTGGGGGACGACGGCTTTAGCCAGCATGTTTTTGTACAGGTCAGATTTCAGATACCTGGGGTAAGAGTCCTAGACACGTGTTGTTAAAGAATGGCAATACGAAACACTTCATTGATAACCATCTTTTCCAAACAATCTGATAGGTGAAAACTGCTAAAAACCTTCTTCATGAGGAAGTAGATGTGCATCTGTGCGTCGTCCATGACGAAGCGATGCGGCCGTTTGATCCCCTCTAAGGTTTTATCCATCGTCTTGCTGTCGATGTTGACCCAACGGGCCGCTCCAGGGGCCAGGAAGTTTCTAGACAACAACAAAAAAAAGTAAAATAAATAAATAAAAATCATGCTAAGTTAAGAATCATGTGCGCTGATAAATATTTTGCTTTGATTGTTCAAGATGGAAAGGCCGTGTAAAGTTAATCTTTGCACCATAATAATCAATGAGATGAACGTGTTTGGAACCCTATAAATCATATATATATAGAATATACCAATATTTTTTGAATCGTGTCCTTTTTCTTGTGGACATTTTTCAAAATGGCCGCCATGGTTGTAATGGGGAATATATGTTTGTACTGAAATCAGCAGTAGTCATTGCCAGTGGTGGACATGGCAAACTAAAAAGCCCTATTAATTCGCTAAACAAAAATCTCAGGTCCGCTAACGCTGAACCGCTAAGCACATTTTAAAAAATTAGCAGAAGCTAACGCTAACCATTAAGACGACTGTCTCAGTCTGTGTTGCTTCAGCTTCATCTCCACCCAGTTGACGACTGATGTAACCCTCACAAAAAGCAAAGTCCTCGGTTTCAGTTTTGGCATCTGATTTTGCCTCATCCTATCACTTCAAGGTTGTAGAGAAGGCGGCCATGTTAAAAAAAAACAAAAAAAAACGTCTGTCATTCTGAATTTCACGTGGCTAACGGGGAATTTGAAAAGCATACAACCTGAGGAGAGAGCATGCGAGTTTTTTCTGCTTGTTCCCACAAACTGAAATATTTTTACCTTATTACTACTAGATTAGTTTGTATGTAAGACACTGTAAACATGCAACAGGTTTGTGTGTGTGTGGCGTGTGTGTGTGTGTGTGTGTGTGTGCGCACTCACCTGTAAACATCCTCCACTTTCTCTACGATCTTGGAACTTTCTCCGTGTCTAATTTCCTCACACGCCTGCCAGAAGTGCAGGTTCTCCGCTGAGAGTAACCACACAAACACACACATGTTGAGGAGCAGAAACAATGACGAAGGAAAGAAGATATATTTATAGCATAAGGAGGTCTCTGAGGAAAATGCTAGCCTTTGGCAATATTTCATACGCTGTGTGCATGGATGAACAAATCCTTTAAGTAGTTTTTCCCTCCAGTTTCCATTCGTGTCCTTTCTTTTCAGGATTTTTCTTCTGCGGATGTTTTTCTTTACCCGCTGATTTTTCTTTCTTTGTCGTCCTTTCCGTTTAACTGGGTGTTGAAGTTGTACTTCTTTTCTTCCTCTGAAAGCTGCTGCTTTCAGGAGGAAACTCTGACGCTATTATGAATATAGATCAAACTTAAAGTAACGTGTGGAGGATTTAACACATTCATTTCTATACGAATCAGTGTAAGTAGTACTCAAATGACATTTTCATCAAACTGTCCCGGGTTTGCCGAGCTTCACCAGCGTTTCAGCCACCGGTTCTCACCGCTGAACTCTTTCTCCAGGTACGTCATGAACTCCCGCCTCCCCATGGCGTCGGACAGCAGCTCCATGAAGCTGAAGCTCCAGCGCTCCACGCGAAGACGAGTGGGAACGGGCACCCTGCCGAAACACACACAGGTCACGTCATCAGACGGTTCATGGCTGGTCAGTACAACTGTTTTGTTCCCCCACCACCATCATTGTTGTCGCCTTCTGACAGAACATCAGGCAAACACACGACTGCGGGTTGGAGAAGCGAGGTCTTGCGATGATCGAACCGTTTATAAAAAGGACTTTTGCCACTCAAAAGTTTCCTGCTCGTCAATATTTGTTTTAAATATTAGTGGAACTGTGGGACATTCCACTGCAACACACGACCTAATCAGCTGAGTGGTTTTCAGATCGCAGCATATTTAACGTGTTTGAATGACTGGGTCGGCGTCCAGACCTCAGTCCGACTCCTGCCGAGCCTCGCCATTAAAACTTGAGCAATTTTATAAATAGGAATTGGCAAGAATGTCAGTGGAGACGTGCAAAGCTGGCAGAAACTCAAGCCAGAAGACCTGCAGCAGAAGGTTTAATAGAGGACTGACCCCTTGGCGCCATGAATAATTTTTCTTTTATTTCACAGTAATGCACGACCTTGAGGTGGTCTAACAAGTAACAGTTACAGTTTGTTAGTAAGTTAGTTAGTATAGATGACCAACACTGATCAATGTCTAAACCTTTATCACTTTATAGAGACGGTCTTTGTCGCTGTATCAGTGTTAGTTAGTTAATTAGTGTGGATGGACAAAATTGATTAATGCCTGGATATTAATTTGTTTCTTACTTAATCACACTTAATAGTTGTATCAAAGTTAGTGAGTTAGTATAGGTGGACAACACTGATCAATGTCTTGATAGAAAGTAACTGATTCATACATTGACATGAATCGGTTATTTAGTTAATCATACTTTGTAGCTGCATCACAGTTAGTTAGTTGGTTAGTTAGTAAAGATGGACAACATAAATGTCCAAACATTTATCACTTTCTGTAATCACTCTCTGTAGCTGCCTGCATCAATGTTGGTTATTTAGTCCGTCAGTCGGTTGGTACACTGAATCATTTCTACACACTGGTCATTCTTTGTCATCGCTGTAGTTGTATCAACACCGGTTGATTAGAAACCTTAAAATTAACCCCCCCCTCCCAAAAAAAAAGTTTGTGCAATCAATCAAAGTTGAACTTATTTCAGGGTTTAGTAGCTATATGTATAAATATATAAGAGTCTCTCTGACAATGTTTTGGAGAAATCCAGCCTACTGAGAAATCTGTGATGGAAACTAAAGATTGGCGTGAGTGCATGGAAACCTCCCAACCCTTTCAGACGGAAGAGGAGGAGGAGAAGTATGACAATCCCACAGGAGACGTGCAGAAAAGCTTATTAATTATAGGACCAACCAGACGGTTGTGGTGACATGACGACCTGAGTCATTTAGATTCTTTTGTTCTCTATTTAGCTTAACCACCACCATCACAAACTTTAACAAAAAAAAAATAAATCACTTATCAGTCATTTATCTCTTGTTCATCTAGCTCAAATATTGCCACGCACGAGCTAGCTTGGCTGCGTCTTTCTCTTTGATTTCCAGTAAAAGCGGCGAACTCAACCGGTACGATCATGTCTCGCCTTACATTTCTGAGTTCATCGTCCAGTATGCAATGTCATCAGAGATCCAGGGGTTACTGGGAAGGCAGCCTTGCATTATGGGATCGTGGTTCTGGTACTGCTCGCTGTACTTGACAAAGCTGCACAGATGCAAAGGCATGCCACACACACAAAAACACACACACACACACACACACACACACACACACATATTTATTGTATTAGTGCAGCAGAACGCAACAGTTAATGGCCACTAATTCCAACTTGCCCCAGGAAGGCTCCATTAGCTGCACTTATGGAGGGAGCAGTAAGCTTAGTGGGTGGAGGAATTTGGTCCAAGCAACAGCGTGTCCATTAGATCTTATGTGCATAAGGCGCACACGTGAAAACGTGTGCGCCTTATGCACATAAGATCTAATGGACACGTGAGAATGTGCGCACGCAGACCTTCATCGAACCGACACATACCCTTCGAGGCAGACGGAGGACTTCACTCGGTTTCTTCCGAGGGCTCGTCTGGACGTTTCAATCTGTTGAGGATGAAGACAGACGCGTTGAACGCAGACACAGACACATACATACAGCTACAGCGACGCGTCATTTACCTCGCTTTTGTAGTAGTCGCTGTTCTAGTTCTGGAAGACAGTAAGACGGCATCGTCAACTTTAGGCTGCGCACTGACTGGATTTGCAGGTAGATGTAACAGCTGCCAACGAATCAAGCACTTACTTTGACGTAACCCAAGCAGCAAGAAAGACAACAACGAAAAAAAAGGAAAGCAGCGACAAAATTAGAGAGAGGGCATGCTAATTCAATAAACTGATTGAAATTGTGGAGAAGATTGAGGGTCCGACCAGAGGGACTCGTGTGCTGAAGTTGTTTGGTCGCTCCAGACCCCAGTCCAACATGTTCTGCACCCCGGGCTGAGAAAAATAATAACAAAAAAACATTATAGCTACAGAATGAAACTTTTGGAACAAATTTTATTTTTTTTTGACATATTTACTGAAACTGTCGTGACTGTATGGCATGAGAAAGGTAATCTGTGAAAAGATTCGATCTCTCCTCTTCCTTCAGCCGCTACCGCTGTCTGAAGAAACGCACTGACCAAAAACAACCAATCAGAGCCAGGAGGCGGCTCTTAGCGCTGTCAGTCATGCTCGTGTACTCGGCTCAGTGTGCGAATGGCGGAAAAGCATATTGCAACATTGTAACAGGAACGAAAGTGCTTATCTGCTGCCATGCTAACTGCCGTAGCATTCATGACAGGCTATGTTAGCCTCAGCATAGCTTCTCCCACCCCACAGATTATGTATGATGCCATACTGCCGCAACGTAGCAGCAGTTTCAACAAAAATGTTAACAAATATTTTTATAAAAGTTACATAATGCGGCTTTAAATGTGTACCATTAGATGTATTATGAAGCATTTTGGGTCTGCTGTGTGTTTTGTGCAGAAATGTGTCGCGCTGATAGGACAAGTTTGAACCTTGCTGCTGTTTTCCACCAACTCTTCCTTCGATTCCAAAGTTTTCTTCTCTTCCCTTAGCCCTCTTTCTTAATTCATAAGGTCTACCAACATGGATTCCCAACGCAAACTCTGCTACACCTCACTGCTCTCTCCATCGTGTCTTTCCTCTCCTCTTCCTCTGGATGTGTTTGTGTGAGGATAAAGGGAGGTTTATGCGCTGAAGAAGTGAGCTGGAGATTTTCTTATTTCCTTCCATCCCGCAACACTGTGTGTGCTTTTGTCAGCTCTGGCTTTTAACAGACAGTCTGAATATTGCATGCGGTGAGGCGCACACAGGGAACTGTGGATGAGCATTAGTGGGACCTCTGATTGTGTGCTCGTTGGCAGCCTTTTAATAGTTAGCGTCATAGCTAAAAAAAAAAAAAAAAAAAAGTAGTGAATCAGATAGTTACTGCAGAATAATTGGATTTTAAAAAACACAAATCACAAACTTGCATAAAATTTGGTTCACATGATGTACAAAATTGGAACTAGAGAAACCGTAGCTTTAACGTCCACAGTAAGGATTAGGGCTGCATCTAACTTATTATTTCAGTAATCAATTATTCTGACGATTAGTCAGATTGAAAAATTGGCACATTCTACATATTTTTTCTTTAATCACTTTAGTCTTTTCATACAATATTAGAGGCATAGTCTTTCTGACTCTAGCCTAGCTTAACATAGTATACATAGCATAACATAGCACATTATGGTGTAATATAGGATAATATGTTATATCATTGGAGAGCATAACATGGTATAATATAGTATTGTATAGCATAGTGTAATATAATATGGCAAAGTACAGGATAATATAGCTTGGTATAATATAGAATAGCATCTCATGACATAGCATAGCATTTTCTAATATAATATAGAACAGCATAGAATGGTATAATAGAGCATAGCTTGCCGTAATATAACATAGCATATCATGGCATAGCATAGGATAATATAGCATATCATAGCTTGATGTAATATAGAATAGCTTAGCATATCAAGGCATAGCATAGCACAGTATAATATAGCATAGTGTGACATAGCACAGAAAGTAAAGGGCTCTGCAGCCTGTAACGGAGCTAATTTGAGCACGTTTTCAATGTTTCTTCTTCAAATTTCTACACGGATATTTCTACAGCAGAAGTAATGGCACAAAAAATCCATTAGGTTACAAATCACGCACATGCCCATTTTATTCCCACAAGTACGGAATGCTCCATTCCAGAATCCTCTCTGTCTCTGTCTGTAAAGCGCAATTGTTTTTGTTCTTTGTTCCAAAAACCTAAATACAGAAATAAACTCTCGTCTCTGTCCTCATGAATCAGTCAAGCTTCGCATAGCAGGTTTGTATAAAACTTCACGGGTCTATCGTGATGCCTTTTTCTAAAGGGTACTTATAACTTTTGCTGCTCTAGACGAATTTTATTAGTATAGAATAGAATGGCGTGTTGGTGTAATGGGTAGACTACCGGCGGTCTGTTGATGAGCCAGTACGCCTGCTCCTGACATTCTAGAACAATTCGGTCGGCCTTCCTCCTCTGTTTGGAGGCCCTATAAACAGAAATCACAGCGGAAGTTGGTATGCATGTTTAATGCCGCGTGGGAGCGGCGCGGCTGCGTGTAAGTGTACCTCAGTTGCTCTCTGGCTTGCATCACCACAAAGTCCCAGGTGTGGTTGATCCGCTTGTGCAACAGACTGTACCTCTCCTAAAAAGGCATGGGGGGGGGGAGCACGGACGGAAGTGGAGTGATGACACAAGCAAACTCATTCCTACATAATTCATCACACACACTCATTCTCTGCTTCAAGGATACACACGCACACGGTCCCTACCTTTTCATATTCCATCAGTTCTCCTTGTTTTCTGATGTTCTTTTTAGCCAAGTAGATCGCTGTGGACGTAAAAGCGAAGGAAAATATAAAAGGGAGAAGATTAGTGCCAATTTTTCTGTATGCTTCCTTATGACGTTTGAAAAACGTTTTGCAGATCCGCGCCTTCCTCCTTTAATATCTTTATTTTCCTACCGTAGTCCAGCTCTGAGGCGGGCCAGCGGGTACTTGTCCAGAAATATGGAGTCTGGGAAAACACACAGCGATTTTTGATTTTTTTTTTAAAACTGATATCGTTCTTCACATGGGCAATTAATTTAAGAACTTGACTGATGGAGAGAGATTGAAAAACGGAGATAAGATACTCCACTTTAGAGTTAAAGTGCCAGTTTAGCTAAAGTTAGGCATAAGGAAGATGTTTTTCTTTTCTTGCTGTTGACACAAACATGCAGCCGGTGGTCTGACCTGGAAGCGGTAGGGCGACTCGTCGGGTCGTAACACCAGGCAGCGAGGCTCTTTGAGAGGGTAGATGTATCCGTATTTCACCAGCATCTCGCCAAGATGCAGGGCCTCTGATAAACAAAGGAGAAGAAGAAGATGACGAGAATATGCATCAGGAAGTGTGCAGTGTAATATTAAGAAAACATATTCCTGATTTTTGGCAGTTTTTTACAAAGACAATCTGAATAGCATTTCGTTCACTTGTATGTAGTCCCACTGACAGAGGCGCCTCCCCAAAAAAACTTTCATAGGAGTTTCCAAATTAAATTTTTTTTTTTTTTTTTTTTTACAAAATGTATGTATTTGTTTCTGTTTATTCAATCCACTGACTGTTTTAAAAATAAAAATAAAAAGCAAAAGTTTTGGTTTACTTTTTTAGGTATTTGTTTTAATCTCTTTTATATATTTGAATTAAAAAAAAAAAAGATTTTTAACTATGCTAGTTTGAGATCCCAAATTATAAGAGACATTATAAATAAAATGTATTATTATTTTTATTATTATTCAAGAGGGAGCCATGGCCTCCACTGGCCCCCCACTTTGGGACACCACTGCCCACTGAGGGAATTCTTTCCCACCTTCCTCTGTGTCAACGACTGTAAGCTAGCTTTGCACGTCTAGAACCTGACATTTTTAACTCAGTCAGATTGGATGAAGAGCATCTGCTATAGTCGAGTATTAAGTCCTGCCAAACAAATTTAGATCTGGACTGTGACTAGACCATATTGCTTTGATCTAAATCATTCAGTTGCCATCCCAGCAGTATATTTAGGCTCACATCCCTACAGCATGACACCACCATGTTTCACCATAGGGTTGGTGTATATCAGGTAATACGCTATGTTAGTTTTCTACAAGATTAAACTAAAGGATTTCATTTCCACTATCACCATTTGCCTGCTCAGAAAGCATTAAGGTTGGTGGAAAGCCATCCTCTTTATGAAACTGTCACTGAAAGACAGAGTGTCTTCAGTCAGAGGCTTCCTCAAATTTGAGGAAGCCTCTGACTTCCTCAAATTTCTCAACATAGACTGCTACAGGAGATCTATCCTTCCCATAGACATCGTCATCTATAACAACTCTTTAATTAAACGAGCTAAAGCAACATTTAAATTTCCCTTTGGGATCAATAATGTATTTGTGAATTTTGAACTGAATTCAAATCATCTACTGCACTGAATTATACAAATAGTATCAAATGAGAATTCAAGTAAATCAGTTTCAATCAGACCATGTGATTTAATTGATCCCAAAGAGGAGTTTCGCATTGAAAAACAAAAATCTTTGAGTACTCTCATGCCACTCCCCCGTATAAGTTGCCGCCCTGGGTGATTGCCCATATGAGAAAAAGTCACCGGTTCTGTGTAAAAATTAGATCTGGTTGGAGTTCAGAAGACGATAGTTATGAATTGGCACTATATTAATAAACTGAACTGAGCTAAATTCAAGTTTTAGGGACCTTTTTTTTTTTTTTGAGTGACACCTTATTTACTTCTTTCACACTGTTAAGTCCATACAGGATGAAAAAGGAACAGTGTGCACCTTTTTTCTTTTCCAACCTTGAAATTAGTTCAGGCATGGTAATATCCCCTACGGACCTCCGCCGCGAGAGAACACCAATCAAACGCACATCATCAAGCGACTTAATCAAACTCCGGCCCAGCGGGGCTCACTCAATTCCTGTTTACTGGAAACAGTCACCCCTGGATCCTGGATCATACACACACACACACACACCCAAATCACATCTACCTCGTCTCATCTTGAGAGCAAACACCATATCCTGGCAACTCTCCTATGACACACAACAACCTATAGTCACACACCTTTTATCACCCAGAGCACTCACCCTCCTCACAGATGTGGTATTTCTGAATCAGCCAGGTAATTATATCGTGGCCTGTGAAATTAAAAACATAGAAAGAGAGGGTAAATCTAATTTAAAAAGTGTCATTTCTGACATTCTGGAAGGTCTGAAATCCCTTTTTTGCTGTCATATTTTGGTTGATGGCAAACAATAAAAGTGTGTTTTCACAAATACACGCACCTGTCATGGCGTGTGGGATAACAGTGATGAGGAGTCTCTGATTTCTCATCTTCATGCCCATGTCAGGGTCCTGCATGGCCACGAGCACTTTCTCCATCTGTCGAATGGGGGCACGCGCGCACGAAAAACAGAAAAGACTCACATTAAACGCGCTCATCAATAAGTTAGAAGTTCAGAAACAAAACACAACCACGCTCAGTCATGTTTTGATACGTTTATTTTCTATCGTGAGGCACAATATATGTAGGGTTATCTCGGTTCGCTCCTGTTGTACAGTAGAATATTTTATCTATAAATATATATATATATATATATAAACAACAGCCAGCGGATTTGAAAAGCGTTACCTTCCGAAAGCATGACATTTGCTCCGGCTGCAGACCTCCTTTAGCCAGGGTGTTAATTGTCATCTTGCAGGATGCTACAGATCACCCGGCGGGACGGCGAAGTGCAAAACACCAAAGTGCTGTCGGTCGGGAGCGCGCGGCATCGACAGTGCGCGTTTCCGTGAGCACCGTGGGCGCGCTCGTTTATATATATATATATATATATATATATATATATTTTTTTTTTTTTTTAGCAAGAATCTGTTTCTTGGGTACATTACTTATACAGTAGTGAAGTGTAACATCCTGGTTGATGAAACCTTGTTTTGTTGCTTGTGTTCTCTTCAAAGTTCAAAACCCAGAAATACTGTTCCACAGCAGACCAAAATTTGGTTATGGTTTTTTAAAGAAGACATCAAATGTGTCTGCTGCTTTGAAGAGGAAAAGCTATGCACCAGTAAACAGCCAGGATACCAGAAGCGGTCTTAGGCGGAACAAAATTTGTAAGTCTGCACAAGCATTGCTTAGTTAATCCAGCCATGTTGCCTTACTGAGGGCATGCTACAGATGAACTCAGTCGGTCGCTTGGAACGTCTGCCATTACATTTTTTATTTGTCTGGGATGATAAAACTTTATGGCCATGAATAGAGCTTCAACTGAATGCTCCTCTTTAAAAGGATTTGTCATACGGTTTTATTTCCCACTGTCATTTTCTTAAATTATTCACAAAGTTAAAAATTCAGCCACTCTTAACTTCTCCTAAGTGAAGACATTTGCTAAGAGTTTATCACCAAAGATGAATCATCAAAATACAAGTGAAAGTCAGGAAAAAGTGTACATAATTATATAAATTACACGCCATTCGTATAATTCGCAATTATACGACTGGCGTGACTACAGCAATTCCATTGATTACTGAGAAGGGTATAAATACCTTCCGATTGGCCATTTTTAATAAAATATATTCTTAGTTCTTTTATTTTCACAATTTATATTAGTTTCACTTTGTTTTTTGAGAGATTCCAGTCTCATTTTCTATCAGAAGCAAACTTTGTGATATCTCTCCCAAGTGTATGGACAATTTCAAACGTACATTTGGACCCTAAAAGAGGGAAATAGGCAATCTGAAGGCAGTACTTGACAATAATCCAGCAGAATAGGCAGCAGGGTGGTCCACACCAAGAAGAAGCTGGCTGAAGCTGCGTCCAAGACCATCTGTTGCAACCCGAGGGACACACCACTGACAGTGGCTGCGAACAACTGAGCCGAGATCCGGTGGGATTTCAAGTCCCAGACAGACAAGCTGCCGCTGCTGGCCAGTCAACCAGGCAACATGAATGACAAGCAGCAAAAGAGAGAAGTTGTAAATGATGTGGCAATCCCACCTGACTCACCTCAACAGGGAGCAAGAAAAAAAAAAATTGCCAGTGAGTTTCACAGTTTTTTTTAGATCAGTAATAAATGCCACAGTTGGCTTTAACAGTTCTGAGGTGTTGTGTGGTTGTACATCAGCAGCAGATGATTCATTATGAGTTTCTGTAACCAAACAGGTGTGTGTAGGTAGAATATTTGGAAAATAAAAAGTTTGTCTTAACTTGTTTATAATTTTGTTTTACAGATGTTCCCTTGCCAGTTCTCATTCCTACGTTTTTAAGTTGACCAAATAACAGCACCAAAGTTGAAGTGGAAGCAAGTTTAACTATGGCAAGGCTATATATCGAACATTGAATTGGGGTATCAGTGTAGATCATTATGACTACCCTGGATGAAAGTAGAGAAAGCAAAGCCTTCAGCTCAAATGTGAGTTTCAATGGAAATTGAAACTCACATTTCAGTTTCAAATTTCAATGGAAATTTGTCCATTGTGGAAGTGGAAATGAGCATAAATGTCAAGCAGTTAGCTTAGAGAGCTAACAGACAGGCACTCTACACAAGGATGTAAAAGCACTCCAGAGTAAACACAGCCTTATTGAAAGCTACCACTTTATTGAAAAGTTACTTTGATAATGGAAAAGGAAATTGTATGCAGTCAGACGCAATCTCTGTTCCAGATCTGATTAGCATTTTTGCTTTGATGAATATGTGAATGTGTCAGCAACCCAGTTTTTCCCAGCAGCTGCATCGTCACTTTAGCCTATTTTATCACATCAAGCCATGCAGTGTTTCATTACAGCATTGAGATTCTTTAAGCCTGTCCACATTTCACTTTTTTTTTTTTTAACAATATACATTTTGGTTCTAAAAGACATTTTCAGCGATACTGAAAGTTCGGTGCATGGAAGAGAACTCAAAATACTGATATACAATCTCATTCATTTGGCTCAGACACAAAGAAAAACAGAAGTGATGCAGTAAATTGTAATGGGTGATACAAGGGGACTTTTAGAAAGAGTATTTTTTTTTATATAAATTATCTTTATGCCAGCAGAGGCATGACTATGCTACTTCCTATGCCAGATATATATAATATAAATGGTTTTTAACAGGAAAAATAAGAGTACTCACTCTGTCCTGTTTCTGAGGCCACATATCCATTTGCTGTTTTAATATTAGAAATGCTCTCTGGTGACATAAATTATTGTGATTGTGATTCCATTTGGAGAAGCATGACTCAAATGTTTGTTTTTCTTTTGGTAAGAAAAGTGCACATCCCCAAATATGTTTTGAAAAACTATTTTTAAAAAAAAAGGGCAATTACTGATCTATATTCCAGGCCGTCTATATTTTAAGGTTTTGTAATGGCTCTTTTACCAGGAGGAATATGGTTGTAGCTCTGCAAACTTTCATCTCCCGCCTCCTTGTGGTACAAATGTTTGAAATATAATGATTTTTTATTAAATACAAAACAGCCAACTAAAACCCAATTGGGCAAAGCTGAGTTAATAAGTGTAATTAGCTTTTAATGGTCCCCGTTTCTCCGTTAGAGACCAGGCATGACAAAATTTACTCGAGGGACCCGAGGCTCCTTTCCCAAATATTCATTTTAAGCACGGTCCCTGAGCAGCCGGATACTTATTTTGTAGTCTGTCAAAAGCAACTGCTGCTTATTTTTGCACCACCTGAGAAATCCCACCAAGTTCAGAAGAAAACACACTAAAATTTACATACTAATTGAAGCAGCATGACAGGGTTGACAGACACGCCGGCCTCTAATAGGAAGCTGCAGATTAGGTCCACAGAAAGTAGAAATGGGGGTGGGGGGAAGCCTTCCGTTTCTCCGTTAGCGTGCAAACATCGTCCCAGAATGCGAACAGTGAGAACCGTTGCCGCTCGTCGCATCACATTGTTCACCTGCTGGCTAGTTCTTAAGAATTTCTGTTTACGCAAAGCAATGTGGACGATGGGTGCCAAGGATTATGAGCTTCCAGGAGGAAAACAAAAAGGGGCACACAGGCAAACAAAAACATGTCGAGCTAGAAAACAGAAAAAAAAAAAAAGGGTCGAGTCAAAGCGCCACGGACCCACGGGAACCGATGGGAGTGGCACGCGGATCAGTGGCTCCCCCTCCTCTCCCGGGGCAGATTACACAGACTTCACACAATGAGAGACAGGAATATGGCAGCGACTCACTTTTTCTAGCCTAATTATCAGACGCCATATTGGCTCTCTTCGGGAGGAGAGGAGGTAATTTTGTTTCCGAGTCCTTTTGGGAAATTAATTCATTTTACTAAAGTGACTTGGTAATTACAGTGACATCAAGGTTAATTGCCAAATCTGTATTGCTTTGGCGCCTTCAACGTCAAAGAAATCTGTTCTCTAAACACTCACCAGCAGACAACAGGCCACACAGGAGACAGGGGCGCACACACACGTGCCCTGGCTTTGCCGGGCGTCCCGACTGTGTTGACAAAACCTTCCCACCAATTTGGAAAGATCATGAAAACAATGCTGTATCTTGAAGGATTTTTTTTTTTCTCTAATCTTTTTTTAAATTATTACTTTTTAGTAGTTCAAGCCCAGTCAATTTAGATGGAAATTTGTGAGCACCAATTTTCTGGCCACATACTACTAATTGGATGTAGGTCTAAACTTTTACTCACAAACCTGCTTTGGCCTAAACCTTTCCACTGTAGCTCTGCCTATATTTTTACACTTTTTGTTCTGATACGAGGTGAACCGCTGCCTCAGTCTAAAGTCTTTTCTAGACCAACATTTTTTCTTCTAACCTTGGAATCGATTTTGACCATCATGATGCGGGAATGCATCATGATGCGGCCAACACCACCAGGTTCTCTTGAAACAAAACCGTGTTTGGCACGTAGATTCTTTAAGAAAGACAAGACGTTTAAATATACAGCTTATAATTTTACTAAACACATGATTTTGCATCAGTGGTATACGCATTACCTTCTTGAACTACATAAATTTACATATATATATGTATGTATTCTGGTTCTAGTCTGCTCTGAATCCTCAAAACCAAACATGGAGAAGCAGCATTCAACTTATACACACCACAAAATCTGGAACAAATTTCCAGATTTCAGCTGTTTTCCAGAAATCTGGAAAACAGCTGAAAAACTGAGGCTAAAAACCCACCTGTTTAGAGTTCCCTTTGATTACTAGTAAGTGGAACACTGACCGATATATTTTATGTGTATTTGCTTGACGATTTTGATGTTTACTACCCATTTCATAATTGGTTACTGTGTTTTTATGTTGTAAAGTACTTTGAACTGTCTTGTAAATACAAATAAACTTGACTATGCCGTCACATGATTTGAGAGAGCTTGGATAAGGATGCCAAAGCTTTGTAACCATCCGATTGTTTAATGCACAAGACAAGAGGTTAGATAAAGGCACATTCAGATGTATTTAAAGGCAGCGTCTCAAACACGCTGCTGATTTCTGTAACGTCTTGGAAAAATCAAAAGAAAAGAGCCAAGATATTGTGGAGCCCCACAAATCTTATTCATGTGTAAAAGATGCTTTGATTCTGTAGTAACTGGTACTCTTTGTGTTTGATTCAACAACCTTGGTAAATTTCACTTAACATGTGAAATTTATACCTAAATAAGCATATTTGAGGTATTTTTACCTGCCATGTATACTGTATATTTCGCTCGCTTATTCACTGAGACAGCTGTAGATTTTCACACAAAACATTTAAGTACAAGGCAAAGTTGCAGTGTAACTTCTAATTCTTAGCACCAAGCTGAAAACATTTATTCTCCTTGGACCAAATCAACAGTAGAAACCCTCTTCCTCGTGTAAAGGGCCGGAATCGAGTGCCAACGATGGTTGTTATGAAGCGTGTTTGTTAAAAGTTTTCCGTTGCTCCACAAATATAACTGCTGATACTTCTGCTTTTATCCCTGAGTAATTAGAAAAAAAGACGTATTTTGCCTAATGTTGTGGCCCGTGCTTTTCTGCAGACCCGTCTCCAAACACTTTGAAGTCCTCTTTAATGTCTTTCTTTTTTTTGTTTGTTTCTTCAGTTCCCTCTAGACAATACAGCTTTTTCCTAAATCGGCAAATAAATCAGGGAGAGAATAAAATAAAAAAAATAAAAAAAACAGTCCAGCTGCCCTTCCTGCCTATATCAGCCACCCTACAGCATGAGTTGTCATCACTACCGACGCTTGAAAAAGCAAATCGGATGATATGAAATGTCAAAATTATTTCATAGTGAGATGGTTTAACAACCGCAAGTCGATGGATCTGTGAAACTGCAACATATTCTTTGAAGGAATCATCTTTTACCCAACAGCCAAAAGAGTATCACTTATACTATTGGAGCCAGTATAAGAGTGTCTTTTTACTTATTCTGTTTTACTGAAAGCCATATGCAAACACGATATTTAAACAGCACATTTAAAGCAAGATTTTAACACTACCTAGACATGCCTGGATTTGCATTGTTTTTGTTGCACTTCATAATTATATCCTGCTGATAAAATTGAAACACTTATTGTGAAGCTCTTTTAGTGTGCATGTGGGAAAACGTTAAACTTGAAGATGATGTTCAAAGTTCATTGATTTACAAACTGCTTTAACGGATTTTAAATATTGACATCTTCAAGCTATGCAATCGGAATAAGTCATTATAGTTGGAACCAAATGTTTAAAAGTTTGTTTGAAAGAAGAAGGAAAACTTCACGTAGCTATCCGGTTGGAAGCCCTCAGTAAGCTCTGGCATTGCTAATGTCAGTAAGGAAACCCACAACAGCGTTTTGAAGCCTCGTATCATCTCAGAGTATAGCTTCTAAAATGTCTGCAGTGTGTGTTTGTGCGTTTGTCTCTTATATCCTAACAACAGGTGCTGCGTCAAGCCGTCCAGGATGTTCCTAGACCCGGTGGGAATCCCTCAGGCCGCAGTCTCCCGCTGCCTGGTGCAGCTGCCAACAAGCTGACTTACAGAAAAGTATATTGAACTAACAACCACCCGGTAGATTCCACTGAGGTAGAAAGTCAATTGTGCCAAAAAATACAACAGCAGTTAAATAACAAGTTGGGTTCTGATTGAAAAGCACAGCAACTGCATGGCTTGTAAATGTGCTTTAAGAGTGAATTTGACAATTTTAGAGAGAAAAAAAACAACTAAAATGAAACGTTCACTTATGTTTGCTTCACATAGTGTTGTGAATTTAAGCAAAAAAGGTACTTTGCATGAACGCTATTGGGGTTTGAACGTATGTGTGAACGTCAAGCCACTCCAAAAGCAGGAAGTGGACTGTAGCACAAGGCATTCTGGGAAAATACAAGCAAAACAAACGATCTAGAGGGAGAAATGACTGATTATCTTCTGCAGACAAAAAAAAAAATCCTAAAGTCACAAAAATCTTATGCCCCTCCATTTTTGTTTACATTGCACGAAGAAGGAAGTTGCACTCATGTATTCTTCAGACATTTTCATGTCATTTCCTTCAGTGGTTTATGTTGCAGCGCCACCACAGGTGAGGAGGAGAACGGGTTTTTCTTAAAGGTTTTGTTCGTTTTAAATAGTTCAGTGTGAAAGCAAACCGTGCCTGCTGACCCCAATCAAAACAAGTCTTCTGGGCCATCAGGTAAGAAACTAACCTTAGTCAAACAATGATAAATACAAATGCATGCCAAATCTTTCAGATTTGTATAAAAACATATTTTTCTCCCCTTCAACTTCAAAATTATTCGCCAATTTCTGTTGGTCCAAATCTACATAAAGCATGTTAAAGTTTTAGTTATCAATATATGTTAAGTGTGTGGAGCAGGAAGTATTTTATAATTCTTAGTTTTAAATTCAACACAGTTTATTTGGACTCTGCTCTCCGATACCCTGCAGAGGAAAAGCATTTCTAAACTATTATAATGACGTGCCGTCTTCTCACGTCACTCCCAGGAGAATTATATATATATATTTTTTTTTTTTCTCTTCTACTTTCCTAATTTCCATGTCATGCCTGTGTTTAGGATAAACATTTCTGGTTGGTTGGGAAAACAGAACAGAGAAACAGATGTCCGTTTAAATGTCATGTTTGTCGCCGAGACTGCGCTGACATTTCAGTCCCAGACTTTCACCTCTCGGATTTCTGCACTGTGACTCATTACCAGAATCGGGTCGAGTCGGAGCAGTTGTTGTGAATAAACAGGATTTAATTGATAGCTGACCTCTCACATCAGTGAGCAAATGGGACCAAAACCAAGCGCACGCCAGGAAGACTTAACTATGCTTGTGTATCCGAGCTGATGCATCCCCATTTGCTGGTTCGTTATTTTTTTTTGTTTTTTCTCCCCTCGCCTCCGTCAGCGGAGGATGCGTGATGACTGCTGCATATGCAGTTAGGGCAGCTGGTGGCCACAGATATTGATAATGGCACTGTGGATACTCAGCTTCTTGTCCTATTAATCACACCAGCCCGAGCTGTGACCTTTCTCCAGGCCCGCTGCTCTGGGCCAAGCCCGGTCCCCTGCCTCCGCTGCCCCCCAGGGGAGCAGGAGGCTAACATCACTCACCCCGTGTCCGCTAATGTCAGCCCTGAGCCGGGCTGTAGCGGCTCCATGGCCCCGCCCGGGGCCCCGGACAACACCACGGGATGACAGAGACATTGATCACTCAGGAGGATCAGGCTGTCTGAGTTGTGGGTAGGACACAGGCTGCTTGCATGTGTGTATATATATAAGTGTGTGTGTGTGTTTTGATACAACACCAATTGAGACTGGTAAAGCCTAATTAGGCTTCACATCTGGGCCTAATGAGCAAATCAAGGCCCATCATTGATGAAGAATCAACTGGCCCTGAGCTGCTCTGTGACTGGTTTCGGCTCTGAATCACTCTGTTACATGTGCCAGACGAGAACAAATATTTATTTAGGAGACTCTGAATAAATCTACATAACATGCCACTGTTTACAAGAAAAGGACTGATTTTACATTTTGCTGCATCGCAACCAGAAATTTTTACGTATTTTATTAGGGCTATCAACGTTAACGTGTGCGGTTAATCTAAAAAGCTTAACACATTAATATTAGATAATGCAGACTGATCCCATTACGTATTTTGACCTCAAAGCCTCTCTCCTGCAGAGGGTGACTTAGTTCAAAGCAGCGGGCTTCATGGTCTTGTACTGCGGTCAACATTGCAGAGTCGCAAACGTGACTGAAAAGATGAGCGAGGAGAGTCATCTTGGTGAGCTCAGCGACAAATTTCACTTTACAAAACACCGTGGTTAGACCAGACGTCCCGGTCCAACCGTGTCCGGTCTAATGGCCTTGATGCAGCCACCCTGAATTTGAATCCAGTCCTCAATTCCTTCGTTCATGTCTTTCTGCCCTACTGTTTGCCCCTTTCATATCAGATTACTGCCAAGTAAAAGCCACTTGTGTCCGATAAAATTATTTAAAAAGACAAACAGACACATAAAACACCGCCATGGACGTTTAGATAAAACCACGGTCCTTCCGCCAAAGCACTACCGGTTCATAATTAACATTTCTAAATTATGTTTCAAACCAAATTACCACTTTTAAACCCACCTGAAAATCTGCAAAATATGTTTGCTTTTTTTTTTTTTTTTGAAACAATAAAATAACCATGTTAAACGTTTTGAAAACATGCATTTTTACATTTCAAGCTTACAAAATTAAGCACAGTGATTAATCACCTTAAGAGTGTGACTGACCTGATTACATTTTTAAATCGTCTGACAACAACTAGGCTTATGCAACCAACACAAATTACTGCTTCATTGTGAAGTGAAAAGAAATGGATGCATGGCTTCTTAATGATTACAAATTAAAATATGAAAATAAGCAATTCTGATACATTTGTTAAAAAAAAAAAAAATTGGTTTACAATTAGGAAGTACTTTAACTTAGTCAATCACATACATTTCCATTAAGATACATCATAGCACATAATGAACGTCTAGGAATATGAATACTTTTGCAAAGTGCCACATTCCTCCATCCTCCTCTAGTCTCTTTCCCCTTGCATTTAAACTCTTCAGCACCAACAAGCAAATCCTGCTTCCTTAAATCAATTAGTCTCTGCATGTTGAGTGTAACTAATAGCCTTGCTGAATCCTAGATTAAATATGCTAGATACAAGCCGAGTATGAAGCAGGATAGTTAAGATAATTAGGAGTGATAAATCCTTCAGAGCAAAAGCAAAAAAAAAAAAAAGATTGTGTGTTGGAGGGATGTGAAACACTGCATTTGGGTAGGATCATAGCCTGAGAAAAATGGAGGAGGTTAAGATGGGTTTGTTAAGAGGGTTAAAAGGCAAAGAAAGAACAAAATATTAAAAAAAAAATAATAAATTTTAGGATGTGAGGCCAAGAGCCATCAAGTTGTTTTCTGCATCGCCTCAAGCTCTCCAGATGGCAAGGGCTCGTCTTTACTTCACCCTCAGAGTTTTTGGCAGAGGCCACTGTTCTCTACTGTCTTCTAGTCTAGTTAAGAAGCTGCATGAATGCAGTGGAGACTCCACTCGTAGCTCTTTGTTTTAGCACTCTGATCTCCGGCTCACGGTTCTTTTATTCCAGATTTACAATCTGGTGTGGGGTTGCTGATTCCTCTAGACTTCAACTAATGTCCACATCAACCTAACACGCAGCTTAGTGATAGAGATCAATTCATGTGTGAAATGTTCAACATCCCAGCGCGTTTACTTTACATCACCTCAAATTTGAAGTATGAATAAAGTAGAATTTTTTTGCTGACATTTCATCTCACACAATTGAGTCAAGTGTGAAGCAGTTTCTTATGTGAAATTCAAAGTATGTGTCACGTGTGCTTACATGGTACAGTGAAAGGTTTGCCCTCACATATGTCTTCTGATCATTTCAAGTTTTTGACCCTGAATGTCTTCCCTAAGCTCATGTCACTACATCTTAACTCTGACTAATTTACCTGACTTTAATTAGGCCACTTCAAGAATTTGTTTATAAAGCCAAGATGTTCTTTTTCTGAAATTTTGTGTTAATAGTTCAATTTCACTGACTTTGTTTTTCCATCACATCTTGATGTGTTCCTTTTTTGACATCTTTTGCTCCGTCTTTTTAAGGGATTTCTTCATTCCAGGAGTCTGCACGTATTTTCAAAAGGTTTCGTTTCTACACAGGACCAGGTTGGCTTTGATACTTTTCCATGATTAGTAAATGAAAGCTGCTTTTTGTATTTACCCAGATTATGATTGACTGACCTTAAAATTTGTTTTGGGGTCTGAAAGATTGAAGTTTGTGGGAAAAAAAGAGGAACCAGAAAAAATCTGTACCAGCGCCAACACTTGTAGGCGACACAGAGACCATTTACCAGACGCAGTTAAGAATACCTCACTGCATTTTCCACAGCATCTCATCGAATTACCGTAGCATAGACATCCGTTTCCTAACTTTCTTCTACACACAAAAACACCTTTCCTAAAATGCATTCAAAACCTCTAATGATCTTAATACAAGCTCCACCTTATGCTGATGACACCTTGTTAAATTCTGGGATTTTGCCAACCACTGTTTGAGCTATTTAGCATGACAATTACAGCATTTGAACTCTGACTAATTAACTTCAATGTGTATGAATAACTCTTTGTAAGCCCTTTCATTGATTTAAGTCACTATTCTTTCATGCAATAAAAAGGACTTATCCTAATCTTTAGTTATATAAATATCTACATCTTTATTTAATATTAGGGTCAAAATATATTTTCTTTTTCTTACCTATTTTACGTACTCTTACTAGATACTAGATTTGAAACTTTTTAATTTATATGCAAGTGGACCAAAAACATGAGTGTGATAATTGACAGAGGTCCAAATGTACATACAGACAAATTCAGTGGTATAATGCCGTTTTAAACTAATTTAAAAGTTTACCACGTAAGCACATATGTGCATGAGTTTGAACCTCTTCAAACTCATCTTTTGGGATGTTTGTTTGACTACAACAAACTGAGTTTATGTTGGTAAAAAAGACTTGAAACAGTTCAAAAGCTAACAGTAAATCTAAAATCAAAGTGTTCCTAATAAAGTGGCCGGTGAGTGTAGATATCAAAACAACCAACAGAGAGAAAGTAGCTTGAGTGTGTGATTAATTATGAGAATGTGACAAAATCTGTGGCCCAAAAACAATCTACTCCAACAGTTTCCAGTGATGGCTTCGATTGCACTTGGACTTCACAGCTTTTTGTGATGAATCCTAATTTTTCTGAAGATATTTGTTCTGGCCTTGTAGAAACGAGTGAATGGAAAAAAAAAAAAAAGTTAAATTGCAGCTTCGTGTTCAGCTAGATTTACACACCCGTCTGTGACGAGGTCTGTCTTCTTCAGAGCTAGTAAAAGTCACCGGAGCTCTCCATCCCCGTGAGAAATGCGGTATTTTTTTCCTTCTGCCATCCATGACAAAAGCAGACGTCTAATTTACACCGAGCCACACAACAATGACTTTTATTAGAGAGGTAAATATAAATGTTGGTGGAAGCTAAACACACAGCTGCGGCTGATACCCTGAAACCAAAATACCACCCAAGTGACGTCGATTATGAGTCTTAACTCACCTCCAAGAGTTCAATCAGTGCTTCTCAGCAGTGGCTTGGTTCCATTAGACTGCCTCCACGTTCAAATGAGATAACAAGAAATACAGACTGTGCCAGTTTCTACAACTTCACGGAACTCTTTAAAAAAAAAAAAAACACCCACTCAGGTCCTTGGAGATTAATCTGCAAAATGTTAACCTATGCATATCATTAACGCGCATAGAGGGATGCACTGATGTGCTGAGTGCTCATTATTTGCTCCACAGCATTAAAACAAAGTAGCATCATCAATGTGCCATGAAAAACCATTTTGCTTTTTATGGTGGGGCTTAGACGATTCAGATCATCACTCAAATATTAGCACAACAGTAAAAACAAAAATAAGTTTTTAAAAGTAGGATTTAATTTATTAAGGGGGGGGGGGGAAATCTATCCAACACAAACTGTGTGAAAAAGTAATTGCCCAAAACAAATAACTCACTGTGCCACTCTTGGTACCAAAAGCATTATCTGACGGCGAGTGCTTTTACAATTCTGGCCCACTCTATTTTTTTTTTTATAATTGCTTTACTTCAGCTGTTTTGGTCATTTTTTTGGGAAACTTTGACCAGGTCATTCCAAAACTTTTATTTTACGTTTCTGCTAGAAAGTGGGATTCGTAGTTCCATCAATTACTGGAAGTTGTCCTGAAGCAGCAAAAAAAACCCTAGACCTTCTTACTACCAGAATCAGGTTTGACTGTGGACGTAAGAGTTGCAAAATGATTTATTGTAACCTTATACACTTTTTGGAAATTTAAGCTTTCTTCTTTTTCTTGCCAGTCTAGATAGTATTACCCATGTGTTTTAGGAATGGTCAAAATGTTCTTTGGAAAGAACATAAAGACCTATCGTACATTTTCCAGTCAGTAGTGGTTTTGGCATTGGAACCTTCTTATATATGTGATTTTCATTCATTTCTCTTTCATTGTCACTTTTGTCTTGAGGCTAATTTGCTCTAGAGCTTGTGCCATCCTCTTGTTAAAGAAAAAAAAATATATATATACATATATATATATGAATAAACCATACACATTTAAACCCCTTAGCATCATAGCTTGCATCGTGTACAGCACTCAAAAGCAAAAAGCTGTAAATTAGTCACATCTTGGTGTACAAAGGGTGTGAAAAAAGTAGAAGCTTATAGTCCGGAAATGAAGGTATTTGAAGATATCCTTAAACATTTAGGTGAGGGGGTAAAAAAGCAAAAACTTTAACTTGTAAGTGGCCAAATCTTGTTCACAGAAAGGTAAACAGATTGATCTATTTTTCCCCCAAATGAAGGCTGGGCAATCTTCACGATACATTTGTAGCGGCTCAGTGGGGCATCGGAGAAAGCGCAGCAAGACATGAGAAGGACTCTGTGGCTAACTGGTGCATCACATTTTATGAGACGTCTGTTCTCCTCCCATGGGTTTTCCCCGACTGACTGTAGACATCAGCTGTCAGTCGGAAAGCCTGACAAACAGCCCACAGCCACACATGTTAGCCGGGTAGTGCAACAGTAAACAGCAATTTGAATGGCTCGAGGCATTTTAAGGGGCGAGCTGACAGGACGAGTAAGCCATCTCTTTACAAAAACCAAGGGGCATTAACAGATTAACCTCGATATCTGGTATCTAACCCTTATTTATTGCATCTCGTCCACTGCAACTGCCCACCGACTACGCTTCAGCTGCAAAGGTGAGGAGTTCTCCAAGCGACATCATAAGGTCTGCCCTCCCACTCGTTCTCCAGTGCCTCCTCCACAGTCTCAGAAGAAAAGGCATCATTCCCCTTTATATTGGCCACCTTGACGGCTTTGAGATTAGCTTCAATAAATATGAGGACCGGCAGTTTTACTGCACGGCTCATTGGCATGGTGGATGATAGATATTACGTGCCGTGGGTTAAGGGAAAGAATGTCGTCGAACGGACAAGGAGAAATGGCAAAGTCGAATGGATGATAATGAAAGAGCAGATGCTGGTCTTTGCAGGGATGGATAATAAACATTTGTGAATCGAAAAAATGCCTGACAATTCTCAAAGTAAACTATTACTGGGACAAGGTAAACAAAGCACCATTTTAGTAATCTGCCCGTCGGTGAATCTGAATATTTCTAAAACATAATAAAAAGGTTCGGGCCAAGGCTCAACCTTATTCTTACAACCAACTATGATTTGGGGTTATAATTTTTTGCTACTGCATTGGGGAGTTATTGTTTGCAGGATTAGATGATCATGCATTCACTAGAGAGGAATAAGGTGAATATATTTCAGCTAAATGAGCATTCAGTGAGGCTGTGAGGCCCGAGAGTAGCTTCAGGAGGAACTCATTTGCACTAGAGCTGCCTAGGTTTTGCTCTTGACCAGGCCAGCGGTTTCCCTATGGGGGAAAAACAACATGACAATATGTGTCCTTTTCTATGTGCTGAATAAATAAAGGGAGTGCCTGTGGAGGACAATGGCTTTGCAACTATTTCCCCAAATCTCAGGGTCAGGATTGTTTCATTTGTACATATTGTCAGTAATGCAGAATTAAAGTTTTTACTAGCTGTTTTGACACTCAGTTTGTAATTTATGCAAAATGGCTTTCAAAAATGTTAAAAAGCGCATGTTCCAAATAACTAAATAACTAAGTCATTTCATTTCCTAATCATCTCTTGGTGTTTTTGAGGTGGGTGACTGCTTTACCGACACCCAAAAGTGAAAAACAAATAAATAAAATGCAATACAATGGGGGTTTTAAAAAGAAAATGAGAAATATTAAAAACCATGAAAATATCAGAGTATATTTCTTGCTAAGAATTAGGTAAGAAAACAAGATGGACATTGTGTAACAGCTTATATCTGTGGTAAAAACATATATATATAATAATAAGCTCTTGTCTGCTGGGTTGGTATTAGCATTAGTCAAAAATTAGCTTAGTTCAAACAGTGAAATTATTCAAGATGGAAACTATTTGTCCAAAGGTTAATCATGAGGTTTTTCTACAAAGTCAATGAAAACGTGACAGTTAAGAGCTTTTTGCTTGATATCTGCTTAGTGTTTGCTATTTTCAAATCACTTTCAATCTGACAAATATTTACTGAATGAGCTGCAGACAAATAGCTTATAGGTAGAATTAATATGAAAAGCAAAACAGTAGAAGTCAGAAAACATAATGTCTATCGAGCTAAAATGTGATTGCAATCAATCATGGTGGCTACTGATAAATGGCCAATTATCCTCCCTGACAATCCAAATATTTGAAGCTTTGGATAGATGATAGGCTCACAAAAAGGAAACAAGCATGACTTTTTTTTTTTTAATAATAACCTGACTGGAACGAATAAAAACTGTAAGTAATGCTTATCTTTCCATAGTGGTACTATACTGTTTTACAAAATCTGTGGGTTCTTCTTCTGTAATCATCAGTCAAGCTCATTTCTGTTAGTGGTTACATTGATTTTAACACTGGGCTAAAATTAGCTCAGTTAAACAAATAAATTAGATGAGCAACTGCTGAAAAGTTTGGAAAGGCTGGAAAGAAAGACGAGACAAACTAGACGATATTTAATAAGTGTTATTCAATTATTTAGTTTTCTTTGAGCCAAGAACAAGTAAAATCATATTAATTAAAAAATTATTAATTCTAACTGGGGCAGAGACTGTGTTAATGCTTAAAGAGTATCCGGAAATAAAGTAGAAGAATAACAACGTCTATAAGATCAGCTTTATGACCAAGAAATTATTTTGTTAAACAAGAAAATAACCGTTCTCACATTCAGTGCATACTGTTTAAGGCTTTCCAGAAAGCACAGTGGAGAAGGATATTGCAGAATATTACAGAAGTCGCTTGACTTTAAATAAGACCCGGCCAGATGTGATTTTCATGGACAGTCTTCAGCTTGCTGAAATATTCAATAACAAAAGAGCATTTATGGTGACTGCAGATGGAAGTCTGCAGTCACCAGACTGCACAGCCTGCAGTAGCTGCTGAGTTTTAAAGTCAGTTCTTTAATAAAGAGTGACAGCCAAAGAAATACAACACACAAGTCTTATTATGGCACTGTGCAAGTTGCCTTTGTGCCGAAACAAAAGAGATTTAGACATCCACCCCTTGATTCTTTTCTATTGTTCCCATTAAGTCTGTATATGGAGACCAAAGAATACTTTAGTGACTATTATACTAATCAGTAATAGTTTTCACTTCCTTTTTAGTTATTACAGCTTTTAATCCATATTTAATAAGTACTTAGCGTTTGGGGTATATTGATTAAGACAAAAAAGGATTCTTATCTTCCTGAAGATTTCTTTGAAGTATGCCTTATAGCAAGGTTAGCGAAACAGAAGGCCCCATTCTCCCTCTGTTCCCTAAATTATTTTAAAATATAATAAGATATAATGAGTCATGACCCATGCCTCAATATAATGAATCAGGATCTATTCAAATTCTAAGCACGGTATCCTAAGTGAACACTATATCGTTTACAGTATCACCAAAAAGTTACAGTTTTCCCACATTTTGTTAAAATGGAAACTTAGCATTTTAAAAATTGTTGCCTTTCCAAAGGAACACGTGTAAATTAACTAATAATTGTTACAACTTTTACAATTATCTGAAGGCACTGAATCTGCCCAGTACCGGTTCCCATTCTAGGGTGACAAAAGGGTGACCATTGCTAATATCAAATATGCAGACATGACCAGGTCGTCTGACAGTAGATCAGTCAAACTTCTCTCACTGGAAGCCAGAAGAGGATGGTGGTTAATTTTTAGACGTTTGCTGAGATAGATAAGATCGGTGGATCTTATCTATCGGCAATACATATAAGTATCGGTTGACCACCGATCTCCCAGAATTAAGGAAATCTGTGCCAATAAATCGGTTCAAACCTCTTTATCAATTGTGGCAGAAGAGCTAACACAGCATCAACTGGATGGAGCAACCTGCTATGAACAAGTAAGCTGAGAGAGGGTATGCCAGCTAAGCTACAACATTGGAGCAGCAACACACTGACCTTGGCTAGAACCGAACCAGTTAGAAAGACACTTATCAATGGAGACGGTGGTCACAAAGGCAGAGGTTTTTCCTCATGGACATAGAAACACCCTTAAGAAAGTTAACAAATATGCTGGGTCTTTATGAACAGAAAACTGAATGAGATGATTGTGACTCAGGAGCCGACTGTGAGTCTCCGCAAATGGCCAAGCCAGGGCCCAGACTGAAATCCAACTGAACATTTGCAGAAGGACTTAAATATGTTTGTATTTGAAAGCTGCCAGTCCATCCTGACTGAGACTGAAATGATCCACAGAGAAGAATGAGAAAATCAACCGCGAAACAGATGTGCCAAGATTGCAGAGACACACTCATGGATATTCATGGCTGTCTTTGCTACAAAGTTGCTTTAATGAGTGCAAACATTTTACAAAATTCTTTTTTTTTTTTACCTTCAATATAGGTACAAATCTTTGTGGAAAAAACATGTCGTCATCTGACGGGTATTATGCATGATTCTGCTGTTTTGTTACCATACCAACAGGATTTTTAAACTGACTGGGAATTAAAGTGAATCTTTGCTAAAAGCCACATATGAACCCATGTGCAACAACTGAACCTAAGCCCATATGAAAGAGTACATTTAGATTGCCATATCACTCATACTGTATACGAATGGCTTGCACTGCGTTTTGTGTCCCGCCGCTCCTGCTGTGAAGTGTTGCAAATTCTTTTCACTCAATGCAACAATCCGAAATGACCTTAATGTCGACAACAAGGACACGAGCGATGGATTACTCGTCAATTTGACTGCATAACAGAATCGTGGCGTTGGAAGATGAATTACCCTGCAAACCAGGCAAGACAAGTTGGCGTGTGTGTTCATTTAAACCCGATTTATGTATTTAACAGCTTACGACGGGGCGTGCGTGACAGAGTGCCGCCGGGTGCCTAATTCAGATGTATTACAGCCAACGGCGAGCACCTCTGACTGACAGGCAAAACATAATGCTTGGAAACAATTATTCACATGCAGAACTCTGCATTAGGTGACCGCTCAGATTAATGACAAATGTTTTGTTTCTGAGCTCAAATTAATTCCCCCCATCAGCGTCTATGAGTGTCTACTTGGAGGAGAAGTAAGCAACACTGGGCTTTTTTTTTTTTTTTCCTTTGATAAGTGCCCTCTGTCTGATCATTGTCATGAGCAATGCTGCCACCTTTGCTGATTTAATCAGGGCCTGTCAATGTGTCCGCACCGCTTGAAGCTTTGTGTTCATCTTTAAGTGCTGCAGAGCGTCCGCACAATAGGAAGGCTACTCTTGATCAATACGTCAACAGAGATGACAGGCTTGTTAGTGAAAAACGTCCCCTAGTGTTTGGCTTACAGATTTTCTTACCGCTGTGGTCTTGCCTTGCAAGAGTATCAATACACCTTCGACTTTTTAAATAAACTTCTGTGTATTTTGGGGGGATTTTAAGTGATCGATCACTACAACGTGGGGCATAGTTGTGACATTTCTAGGCCTGTTTTTTATCCAATGCTAGTGGTGAATAACACTGCACAACATTCCCACTGTCAAACATGGCGGAGGAAGCTGCTCGAGTTGATTGGATGATGGATCATTGCGGAGGTTCCTCCATCTTTTCCACAGTGTTAGTATTTATTTAAATGTTTTCACATAATATATTTATAATTTCACTCTTTTTGTGCTGGTTTTTGCATTAGGTTGTTTACTATTTTGGGTGCACACATTTAGTAAACACCTTTTGTTTATTTGAATCATTAACTATTTTTGCTTTGCTGAGTTTGAAGGAGTGGACTGGTTGAAAGGCAAACCAGGAAGTGGAACAATCCATCAGGCTGCTGGAAGCAGGGGACTTGATGTTAAAGAATCTGCCTCTCTCTCTACTAATAGCATAACTGCTAAAATTTTTGGGGTGCTAGTTTGTTTTGTTTTTACAGTTGTGTTTTAGTCAAAATGTCTCGGTTTAAATTAGTTATTTGTGTTTATGCATTGTTTGTCTTTGTCTCATCTCCGACCCCTCCTTGTTTGTGTTTGTAGCCTTTGTGTATAAATTCCCCTGTGTGTTCATTGTGTGAGGTCAGTTTTTGGTTTGTTATCCTGAGTTAGGTTTACCTTAGTTGATGATTTCTTTTGGGCCCATTTTGCTATATTTTTGAGATTTGTCGTCGAAAGCCTTTTGTTAAGAATTTTTGGAAAAATAAATTGACCGTAACAATCATCCTACCACAGCTGCTACTAACCTACCAATATGTGGGTGTTCACCTGACCTCACAGGCCTGACATTAAAAAGAAAAGACTTAGACGTCCGTGTTGAGAGAATCTGTTGACAAGTATTAAGTTTGCACTCTAAATAATTTGGCCTTTGTCGAAGAGTTGCAATCAAAACCAGTTGTTAATGAAAGTTAAAAGCAGTCATGTTTAAAGTTTGCCACAAGTGATATAGGTGGACACAGCATACATATGAAAGAAGTGTTTGATCTCATGCTAAATGCTATCAAAGCTAAAACTGAAATCAACCTAAAGAAAATAATAGCATAAAAGCATCTTCAAGTGATACAATAGTCCAGTCTGCAGAAGACGTGAGAAAAATAAGGAGCAAAAATATCTTTCTTCATATGTACACACTCGGTTTCAACATCTAAAGGCAGACTTAAAGTCAGATTTATGTTTCCCTGCAATATTTTCATAGCGTTTTCTTTAGAAAAAAATACTCCAATCAAGCAAGACTATTTTGTTGCAAAATTATTTGTTTTCCATAGATTTTTAATACTACAGAAAATGGATTCAGTCGTTTTTTTATTTTTAAATCTAAAAACATCCATACAATGATAGTTCTTTAAGACTGTAAATAAATGTGATATCACGGATATTAAAATTTATATACCTTTTTTTTCTTTCGTGGCTCTAGATGAATTCCGTTTAGATGAGCAAGCGGACAAAGATGGGTCCTTTCAGAAGTAAAGTTTGCCATTTTCTGGTCAATCACATACAGTAATATAATAAAATACATAGAAGTTTGAGCTCATAACATAACGTAATGTAAACAAGTATATTAACATGCACCAAGGCCCGCAGAGACATGCGTGGATGTTGTGATGTTTGTGCCTCTTTACTTTCAAAAATCTATGTTGTCGTGCGGATTAATCTTCCCAAAACTTTTTATTCAGAAAAGGAAAACGCAATGGACTGACAAAAACAAAAACAAAATAAAAAAACATCATTAAACTCTGAAATTCTTTCTTATTCATTCAAGCATTCAGACCCAGCGCATCGCGTCTATTTAGAGCAGCCAAATTGATTCAATTTGCCATGTTTGCATCACGCCTTAATTCAGCCGCCTCTCTGCGAGCTGTGAAACATGCGTCGTCGGGGAGATGGTTTTAGTGCGATTCTTCTTTTTGTACTTTAACTGCAGATGCGTCGTCTTCTGAAATCTCATTTATTAATGTAACCGAGCAGATGAAGGCGGCGGGGGGCGAGGGGAGGGAGGAAAAAGTCGCAGCGAGGGTGGAGGAAAGAAAAAAAAAAAAGCCTCCTGATGAAAGCTGTAGATTAGGTTGTCAAATAGCTGCAGAGCTTATTTAACTGATGTTATGATTGTTCAAGCAAAGCAGCAGTTCAGTCTCAGGGACTCCAATCCCCATCATATTTAATGACTGTCTGTTATTAAGTGCGATATGAATATGAAGTTAAAAAAAAAACATTTAGCCGTTTAAGCAAAACCAGATTAGCAACTAGAAAGCTAATTAGACAAAGGCAATGCAGCTGAATTACAATTACATGGTTTTCTTTGAGTTATTGATTCAAAGATGTACATAAATAACAAAATTAATGGTTCAGAAGTGATACTGTGGCATTTAAGCAAAACCAATTATTTTTTGTCAGAAGCCTTAATGTATTGTTCAAAAGATAAGAAATATCAATTTAGCATTTGAGGAAAGAGAATTTGTTGGAACATATAGAAGCCCTCAGCATCATAACTACTCCACTGTGCTTAACAGAGAGCAGTAAGGGCTTGTTAGGCCTGAAGTGTGTACTGGTCAACTTAAAAGGTGTATCTTTGTCTTGTATTTCCATTTTGTCAAATACTAAAATGATTAAAATGAGGTGTTTTTCAATAAGTATCAATGACTTTATTCAAATTAAGAAATCTACATTCACTGGGGTTACTCTGACTGTGGATATGGAGAATGTTTTAGTAGGTAGCTCTCTATTAATTCATTTCTGAGCTACAAATTGGACTTGAATGGTGTGTTTTGCTGTTTGGTCCAATTTAAACCAAACATATAGCAGGATATTCTTCAAGTGGTTTGGTCCAGTTGAAGTCCCTTTTATGTCATCTTTTAGGATGACATAAAAGGGACTTTATGTCATCCTAAAAGACTCGACTTAAAATTCATGTATACATTTTAAGTAGATTTTCTTACATTTATGGAATTGTTCTATAAATTTGGCTCTAAAAGCTAAGACTAAATGTAACTACCATTAATTTTTTAATGTACTCCAGTTTATTGGAGGTTTCGGTTTTTAAATTTGTGCTCCTGTAGCACATCTGAATTCATTTTAAGTCTTTTTATCCAACTTTACCAGTAGGGCCAATAAAACCGGAGGCCAATGTGTATACTTTTTATGGACAAATTTTACGTTCATTCCATCTCTTGTTATTTTACAACAGAATTGACGTAAACAGAGGCCAGAGAGATGTGCTCTAATAAGGAAACAAACGCACCAAATCTCCAAAATGACTTTGTGTAGCAATGCCCCCCAGTCTCCTCTAAAGCCATTCAGGATGTTTGTAAAGATTTTATGGTTTCACCTTAATGCAATATTAGGGCTTGCGTTTGGCCCACAGGAGTCCACTTCAGCACCTAAAGCAAGACTAAATCAATAGCACACGCAGGTTAATAGCAGTTGTGTTTTCGGAAAGCTGGCACATCAACTATTAATTAGCTGGTGATTAGAGTCAGCTGGAAAGAATGAGTCACAGCCCGAGGAGGCTATTGTCCTTGTGCTCAGAAAGGATAAATCCTGTGTTAAAGAGAGCTGGAGGTTCTGTGTCCAAATGTACATCCTTTGTGGAAGTTTAGTTTAATAAAACTACAGGACAAGAATACGTTTTGGTTTTTTTCCCCAAATCTAGATTTGGAGTTGACCGAGAGGCATTTTAACTGACTTGAAAAGTAAACATTTTAACCTCATCTAAATGGTGGATTTAAGATATGCGTGACTCACCACCCTGGGCAGCAAGGCCTGGGGGCGTCACAAGCGAATTTCTATTCTCAGTTTTGAGGTGGCTTGTCCACAAACTTCAAAATCACAAAGTTTAATTTGTGCGTGATTGTGAGGTGATAAGTTCACTCACCCCAGTCCTTGCTGCCCCAGATGGTGAGTGAACTATACCTAAAATCTGCCAGTGACTGCAAGTAAAATTTACATGACGTTATAATCTTTTCTTTTTGCATCAGAGCGGATGTTTTTTTTAAAAAAAATCCTTTAATATTTTTTTAATGACAGTGCAAGTAATTGTCAACCAATTAGTAAAAACTGTGTAATTTTAAATGTTTTTGAAAATCAGCTGTTTGTTTCCTTAAATAGTTTGATTCCTTGGGTTTGGTGTGAAAACTCATGTCCGCCTGAAGACATAGTTCCCTGTTCACTCCGAGTTTAACGCTAACAAAATGAAAGCAAATGGACCATGTAGAAAATCAAAGGAATGACACAAAGTCTGCTGTATACAGTCAGTAAAATAAGAATTGAACACGTCACAATTCTTCACAGAAAAAATATTTCTATCAGGCTATCAACATGGAATATTTTACCAGGTGACGGTAACAACCCTAGTTATCCACACACAAAGAAACCAAAACAAATCAATTAAGTTATGTGATTAAGTTATGCATAATAATATAAAATAAAGGACTGTATATCAACATATTTACCCGCTGTATGACTTAGACTTGTGATGTGAGTTAAACTTGCATGTGTGACTATGTGGCAATATATTTTATTATCTAACAAACAGATTAAATCCTTAAGTCAAATATCCATAAATGAATTCCTTCCGGTGAAAATTAATATTTCAAATGAATCTACACCCGAAATGAATCTATAATGAACATTTCGGGTGTCACAAGCATTTCTCTCAGGCAAATAACATCAAGTTTTCCATTCATTTGTATTAAATATGAATCTAAACACTTTGAGATCTAAAATATACTTTGTGAATCAGTCTTATCACAAGAATTTCCCCATGAGAATCTCAGATAAGATAGTTGATTTTTTGAATTATTATTAAATGTTAAAACAACTTTAAATACATGCTTGCTGCTCATACTAGCAAGCATGTATTACTTTGATTGCTCCCCAAACAAGCAGCTGTCATAGTTGCAGGATATTCTTCAAGTGGTTTGGTCCAGTTGCAAAAGTGTGAAAGTGAGCCAAACCAAATGCCTAAGACTACTGGTCATCCCCTTTTGCAAAAGTACCTTGAATGTTTATATATTTAAGAAAGTAAAACAGTATCCTAAATGCTTCCATATTTCATGGTGAATTGTTGAGTTTGTCATGTGGAAATGGAAACCGACACAAATGCAAATCATCTGAGAAACGGTCATCTGTGGTGGAAAACCACCGCTGCACATCTCATTGTTCACATCATCTCATATGTGAAATAGGGTGGTGGCAGCATCATACTGTGTTTCTGTTTTTACAAGCTATTTTGATTTTATGTTGATCCATCACATAAAATCCCAATGAAATGGAGAGAGAAAAAAAAAATCCTGTCATATTTATTGTTACCATGCAGCATGATATGAGATCTTACAAAATCAAGCAGGTCAGAGTAAAAGCTCAGAGTAAAAAGCTCTGTGAGACAGAGTCAACACATCGTTTTTATGCCAAGAACAAAGAATCATAAGCTCATGACAGACAGTCTGGTTCTGTTGCAGCTGCAGAAAACATCACCTCTGGAGCAGCTAGCTTTGGGTTTGCAGCTCAGATAGCGCCGTTTTGGTGAAAGTTCATAGGCATTCCAATGACATGACACGAGTATCAGATTAATACATTTATAAGAATGTAATAAAACTGTCCACCACAACACACAGAGATTTGTAGCTGCAAATGACAAGATGTGCAAAAAGGTTAAAAAAAAATGGAAACAAAAGTTTTGAAGTAGTTATGCTCTACATAAATCTCCTGAAGCAAAAAAGACTATGTTACATATTTTCCCCTTCAGTGGAAGTCATTTTTCAGTGAATATTAAATTGGACTCCCAGTGTTTATATTGTGCCTCTGTGCTTCTTTGATATAATTACAAAGAAATTGGGTACGCCGCAATATAAGGAAACAAATGTATATCTTTAAAACATTATTTTACCAGCTTATCCAAGTAAAACGCGTATTTAAAAAATAAGGGATTTGCTCATAAGTGTAGATGAAGCATGTGAACCCTGGAGAGAAAAATCATAATGTGGACTTTTAAATCTGTCAACCTTCCCTGAGGGTTGCAACTGAAAAGTAACATCTACCTCAAATAAACAACATCACAAAAGCAGCTCTTACATAAAAGAAGATGAAAAGGGGACATGTGTCAAATACATATCATGTTCCCAGCTTTGTGAAGCGGCGCGTGGTGTTAATGGATCAGGGACCCTCTCGAAAGCAATTACCTCCAAGATTCCCAGAGTGAAAAACCAGATGTCAACGAATCCAAACCTCAGAGGTCAGATTTGATATTCTGTTTGTTGCTCGACGGCGCCGTAAAACCGGGTTTGAAACGGAGAAGCGGTTATTGGTGGGAAAGACGCGTCTCGTTTCGTTCGTTAGGAACACAAAGCCACTCGTCTGTTCCAGCTGGTGGCCAAATTCACTGCAATTACTCTGCTTGGGGCTCCAGCTTTTAAAGTAGCATATGCTATAAAGACACATCTGCTGAAAGGGTCGATTTCTTTCACATTTATGGTTTTTGTGGTAAAGCAAACAAGCATAACTGCTTCAAAAACATTTTTTAGTGAATAGAAAATCTAAACTGAGCAGATCTGCATATTTTTTCTGCTAATATTACAAAAAGGCACTTTGCCGGTGAACCTCGATAATTATAATATTATTCAGTAATTCAATATTGAGTAATTGCACACATGAATTTCAATTTTATTTTTAATTATAGCTAATGGAAATCCAAAAATAATTTTCTCAGAAAACTAGATATCACATAAGAACAATAAAAGAATGATTTTTAAAACGGAAATGTTAGAGCATTTTGTGGCCTAAATAATCATGAAGACGACTGGTGAACTTCACAGTTGTAAAACACACAAGAACCGTAAGGTCTCTATCAAAACAACTGAATGGAAAGTTAAGTGGAAAGAAAAACTGTGTTAGAAAAATTGTACAAGCAGTAGGGACAACCAAATTGAAGATTGTGGAATAGAGTAGTCATTTTAACTTCAGTAATGTTTACTTCTGTTTAAATACATACTTAGATGTACATACAGTTCCGTATTGTAGTATTTAACATAGTGGTTACGGTGCTTTTATGTCACTGACGATGTGTCTTCATGTTGTCCTTTGTTAATATTTTTTGGACGGAGATCCCAACGAGGAATGGCCAGAGACTGGAAATTGCCATTTTTACTTTGATCAGCTCAGTTTAATTTACAATTCTTCTGGTACATTTTTCACAAACATTATGTACTTTGACGGGTATTTATGAGCTGATGAAACTCACATAATGCCTATTTTGATTCACAAATAAGAATAATCTTGCGATGTTTTCCTTTTCTGCTTGATTCGAAACTGCTACTTCTATTTTAAAAATTGCTCAACTGTTTCTCTTTATTGCAAGTAATTAACTAAAACCTTCAGTGTAGCATTTCAGTCTCTAGACTTAAGGAATTTTTCATAACTTTGCATGTTTCATTTTTGAGATCTGAGGTTATGAGGTTTAAAATAAGCCCATATCACGTCAGCTCCACCTCCATACTTGGCAATTGGTTTGAATTTAAAGTTATTACATAAAGTTTATTTGTTTTGCTGATGTCAAGACTTTTCATTATCGATGTTCAGTTCACAACAGGGTCGCCTCCATGTGTGGGATCATTTAAGAAAACAGCAGGTTTCCATCTAAAAACTTTTGCCTTTTTTTTTTGTCAAATATACATATTATAATGCAAAGTACTGAGTTCATCTAAATTAAATTAAATCCCTTCAGAAAGCGGCCACCCAGATTTTTCTTCCATTTCACAGGAACGGCTGTCTGTACACCCTGTCCTATCCAAACTAGCTTTTATCGCTCACCCGATTATAGACATCAGGAGTCAACATGATGTATTACAAAACCATCTAGAAAGTCACCCACCCAAAAAAATAATTTGCTTTTTGATCATGATGTATTCTCTATAGACTGCGGTGATTTAAACTGGATGATTCAGATTTGGATAATCTGCTGCCTCACCAGGTATGATTCATGATGCATTATGGGAAGAGACCCCTACTGAGGAGATTACATGTCTGCCGTTCCATTTTTCTTTCAATCAAAGTTTTACACAAAAGTCTGATTGAAAGCAATCTCCCGGCATAGTGGCGTACTTGAATGATAACTGGTGTCAAGGCTAAAGTCTAAAGGCAAAAAAAAAAAAAAACAGGAACGTCTTACTTTTGGAAACGGTGCGCTGATGCTCATTTTTAGACTTGCTGGAGAGTTGATTCCAGAGATTTTCTTTTGTTTTTTTCCCCAAAGAGATCGTCTTTCTGCAAAAGCCGAGGCTTTGTTACAGATGATCTCCTCTCACTTCTCGAACGGAAAGTGATGAGAGTTGCGCGTTCACCTTAAAAGAAAAAAGAAAATCAATTTGCATTACATATAATGCTGTAGCTGCAGGAGTACAGATTGAATGTACAACCCGACAGTTTCTTTATGGCTTACACTGCTGATGGATGACAGATCTGTTGCTTTGTGTTCTGGTGTTTGTAACAACCACCAGCTCTCAGTTTCGGGGTCCTTATAGGGACATTGTATTCTCCTCCATCCAAGGTCGACTCAAATCAACCGTCCCGGCAAATTAAAACCTGAATTCCCTCCCGCTCCCGAGGAGACAGCCTAAATAAGTTCAGTTGATGGGTGAATATAAAGTCTGGAGAACAGAGGGGAAGCATCATTATCATAGAAAACGTTAGCGCAAACGACGGACGCTGAGGCTTTCAAAGATGATTAGTCAATAAATTCTAAGTACGCCGTAATCGGCCCGCCTCCTCTGAAGGGTAAACACAACATGAGGCTTTCGGTTGAATGCGCAAGTTGACTGCTTGAAGGCAAACGACTCCGAGGTTTCACACTGTAAGGGAGTAAGGGAGACCATCCATGTTTGTCACAACCAAAAATATTTCAATAGAACTTAGTGAAGGAAAGGCTTCTTCCAGGCAGTTTTCGGGAAGGTAGAGCGCAGAAACAGGTGGGGGAGGGGAAGCATTAGTATATTTTATGTTCAGCTTGTTTATTTAAGAGACTTCGAACCAGTGAAATGATATCATGGAATCTATTGATGGTTTCACAATTGTTTATTTTTCGCCAATGTTGTGGGGCGTTAATGATGAACAGTAGAACTGGTATGACTGAAATGTAATTTTGAAATTTTCTTGGTTCGGTTTCTTTTGGCTTTGTGTTTTCATTTTTGTTATGATAATTTTTGTTTTTTGCCGTTTCCAAATTGTGAATTATAGTTTTTCCTTTACTTTGATATTTTTTGTTTGTAAAGACTTTAAACCATTGGTATCAGCATATTTAATATTATATTAATAGTTTTTCTTTTTTTTTTTTTTTTTTTTAGTCGAGATTATTGGTATGGTAGGCAGGGCCGGCCCAAGGCCTAAGCAAAGTAAGCAGCCGCTTACGGCCTCACGGCCACCCTCAGTGGAGCTAATTTTTTTAATAATAATTTCTATGTCATTATAATAACAAAAATACACAATTTCATCATGAAGTCATTTGTAGGGCTGCACCGATTGCAGTTTTCTGGCCGATCCCTGGTAACTGATCTTTAAAAAGCCTGACTGACCGATTTTGATTTTGGCTGATATTAAATTTTTTTGTCTGAAATGTCGCTAAATATAGCAAGAAAGCCACTGAGTTGGCATCAGTGGGATGAATGAACTGCAAACATGCAGACCTCACCTGGTGGGCCAGTCTGTCAGTCAAATCTCTCACTGTAGAGCACAAGAGGACAGAGGCTGATTTTTAAACCTTTGCTGACGAAAATAAGATAAGGGTCTAAGATGGGCTTCATATGCATGTATCAGCCAATCACGATCCCCCAAAATGAATGAAATCAGCGCCCAGAAATCAACTGGTCAATAAATGTGTCCTATATTATATATGCATAGGATATAATGTAAACAGCACTATCAGAGATGCAATAAGTTTATAGCAGGTGTCCGAATGATCTAATCATCTGACTGTTGATTCCAGCAATCCACATTGTTAGCAGAATTAGAGGGCCCCAAAACCAAATTTCGCTCAAGGCCCCACGGAGGCTTGGGCCGGCCCTGATGGTAGGTAATTTTGGGTCATTTTAAATGAGTAGATACATTTTTCTCTTTTCCTTAAATCTTTTAATTCACTCATTCACTCAACATGTTTTATAAAACAAAAGTCCCACAGAGAGCAATCAGAGAATACAGTGTTGGCAAAATTTACAATAAAGTTAATATTTTCTATTAACTTTAAAACAAAAGACAGCATGATGCTGCCACCAAACCTGTAAGGCCTTCAATGAATCATATCAACTCTGACCAGCTGGTTTCATGTCTACATGAAACTGTCCTTCAAAGTTTTGTGGCATAACAAAAAAAAATAAAAATACAAAATAACAAAAAGAAAAAACTGGAATCTGTTGATTGATATTTTAATACATTATACAACCTCAAAAATAACCTGAACAACTGATTGATTAATGATTGTAGTTGGATGGTTAAAACCGCTAGACTGAGTGTCGGGACAGCGTTTGATGGCCACTGTCTGAATCCATATGTCCATTGCAATTTCCCCATGTCTCGTCATTTAGCCAATAATTTGATGAGCAATTAAAATGAGGCTGTTGTAAACAGCTTCTCATCCAGCTTGATGTGGGGCCCGTCAGAGCGGGAGAGGCTGCAACCTCCAAACACTCCTTAAATGCCAGCAGCAGGTAATCAGCCAGCAGAGGAGAGAGTGAGGAGGGACAAATGTGACAGTGAATAAAATCTAAATACTTATCCCAACAGGCAACGCCGAGTCCTACCGCTCCTCAGATCTGCCACGGCGTGCCAAAGCTGTTAACGTACAAGAGCCGAATACCAAGAATGCATTAATTCAGATCGGCACACGTTTAAATGAAAAGCTAATGCCCAATGTAGCAAACCCTCTCCATGTCTTAAAGGTCACGAAAAATGTCTTTGTCTGTAAAAACATGAGGCCTAGACAATGTTTTGGAGGACAATGTTTAGAGTAGGACGGCGGTGTTAGCCGGTTTTTCCATCATTGTTAATTATATGATTAAACGCCGAGGTTAAAGACCCGTTCAGAGCCTTGCATAGCTAATAAGGGCCCAAGTGAGAGGTGTCTGGATTTCATCCCTGCCTCGTATTCCACTCACACACACGCAAACCAGCAAATTTAATTGGTTGCATCATGTGAAGCCATTTTACATATCAAATTTGTGAGCCAAGAAATGCCCTGTCGTAGCACCGCATTTAACACAAATAAGCATTTAGCTAATGCCTTCACACAGCAGCGGCTGAGCCAGAAGAGCCACTTGAAAAGTTATTAAAGTTATTCAGCTTTAAACGACTGATTTGGCGCGTCCGTGTGAACGTGGATCGAGTTTTTTTTTTTTTTTTAGACAACCAAAGGAGTAAAAAAAAAAAAAAAACATTGAAACGTGCCGCTTTTCATGCTTGTTAACTAGGAGGCAATAACGGCGACACAGTGGCGACTGGAAGGATGTGAAAAACCCCAGGTGAAAGAAAAGTCCTAAAAAGCTCTTACTCACATGCTGCCTCTCATTAACAGGAACATTTTGACATTTGGGGAGAGATGTTTACCAGTCGCTGGTAACTTCCATTAGTGCTGTTGCCAAGCAACTGCTCCTAACCTAGAGATATTCCAGGAAGAGACTTGGACCCCCAACAAACAAGATACAGCATACGTTCTGCAAGTTAATAATTAGGACTTAGAAGTACAAGACAAATGTCTTCATTGCACAGCTATAGAACAACTGCTGCAGCTTCATTTTCATTGTCATGAACATGTTAGACTACCGTCACAGTTCTTACCACATGTGCTCATCATATCACTCCATGTGAGTTAAGCAAAGCTGAGTAATTAACATGAATAAGAAGATATTCTATTTATTATGTATTCTATGTGGACATTCAAAGTCCACATAGACTCTGAATGTAAATCAGACGCGTGAAGCGTTAGGTGTAGAGCAAAATGTCAAGTGTCTGCATTCAAAGTGCACACGAGTCGAACTTGGAGCATCGGGCGGGTTTTTGATGCGCTTAACGCTTTTTGTGTGAACGCACCATAAGAATGTGGTTTTCAACATGCTTTACGTTTAAAAACTCAGAGGTGTGTATTTGGCTGCCTTCTCACAGCAGGTAAATGCAATACCTTTTCACCACCCAATTCTGACCTTTAACCCCCAAAAATTCTGTGATACTTTCATATGTGGCGCTAATTCAAATACATAAACAATGGTTTTAAAGCGTCTGAAGGAGAAATGTTCGTGTTTTTATGCGAGACATTAGTCACTATTCTTCACCAGAAAAGGTCAAATATGGTAAATCTGGGCGTAAACAATGACTGAAAAATATGATTATGAACTTATGAGAGAAGTCTGTCAGTGAAGCACGTTTCTACGCATTCAAACAGACTTCTCTACTTCTTTCTTTTTAATAACTCCTCGCATGTTATGATCTTGTGACTGTCGGAATAAACTTTGAAATTGTTCCATACAAGGCTCCATCCATTATTACTTCCATAAACAGCGTGCCGCATGCATGACGTCAATGTTATTTTGCACAAGCTGGTCACTTTGGGGATGTATAAAGTGTTCCCACAGAAGTCTCATAGCAGTCAAGTTTAAGTAGTAGTACGGACGACCGGGCAAAAAACATTCAGCAACAACAAAAAAAATTGGGATTGCGCATCAAGATACTCTTCCCATTTTTTCAGATGATGGATTGACTGTTGGAGGCCTCTGGCTGAGTGGGCTTATGTGTCAAAGGTGCATGCCACACTTTTTAGATTCTTGTTTTTCGTGTGTATTTTTGTACGTTTGTTTGATTCTACAACATGAATGAATGACCGTAAGGTTTTGGTAAACCACTGTAAATGTGTGCGATACACTTGTAAATTTTCTCCCAGGATTTAAGCTGTAATGACATCAATGAAAGGCCCTTGTGGTTCAAATATTCGTTACATTGCAGTACAACTTATTTGCTATATCCAAGCAACATTTGAGAAACAGAACAGCTGTTCTATAAATTTATGACTAGGAAACGTAGGTTTAAAAGCATCTTCCCGTTTCTGCATTTGCTTCTCCTCGACATAGACAAACTTGCCCGCGTAAATGGAGCAGAAAGCACTGTGTAAAAAAAAAAGAGCGGGGGGGGGGCATGAGAAGGCTGACTAGGGAGCACAATTACCACAGTTTGGGATTCCACTTTTATCCCCTGCTGAAATAGACTTCTCCCTGCTTTGCTTCTTCCTGGGCGAACTGAAAGATGGGGATCTTTTCAAAAGTAATTTGAACTGTTTGTTTTATCTCTGAGCTTCTTTACTGAGATGGTAAAGACTTTGCCTCGGGGTTTGGTGTTTGTGTTATTTTATAAGCTGAGTCAAAAGAACTCAAGAAGTAAATCTCTATTAGCAAAAATCTCACCCGTCCGCACTGACATTATGTAATAAATATGCCACTTGATTCATGCAACCAGCAAAAGGAGAGTTTTAAACTATATTAAGGAGGTCTTATTTACTTTTATTTGATTTCCAATACATTTCTTTTATGTGTATAAACCCAAGTTGGCTGCTTTAGATATACAGAAAGACACCAAAAGTGCAGATCTATTGCTGGTGTCTCACTAGGTGCAGCGTTGCATCCGAGCACAAGCGTTTACCTGCTATTATGATAAACGAGGGATAATTATTACCCAGAGTGCACTGGGGACTGCAATCATTACCACGACTTCCTGCACATGCAGCGGTTCGCTCGCCGTCCGCCGTGTTGTTCACATAACACCTGCGCTGGGCGCCTCTGGCTTTGGCAAAGGAAGATGAGGCAAATTAATATTTATAAAGAGGAACAGCTTTAGACTAATCTCCGGGACAAAACGAGGTACACACAAAAGCAATACAGTGGGCATAAAAACCTTAACATATTTAATGATGGGAGGGTTGAGATTTGATTCTCTGAACACACAATGATGTCAAAGCAAACTGAGACGAGGTAACATGTTACTAGGTGAAAAAATTATATTTATTCTGAAATAAATATAAGTCATAAGTACAAACACTGCATGGTGAAGCGTTACTCCATTCTACTTTTCTTTTCATGTTTGTTCAGTTTTTTTTCCCATGTTTAGAAAAAAATCCTGACATACCAACTAAACTGATCATAAATATGTTAGTTTTCCTGGTCAATTTAGATTATTTCATGAAAACTTTTCACAAAACATATTACGTCATGCAATAACAACTCTACTTCTGTCTGCCATCTGCATCCCAGTAAAAAAGGACTCTACTTCGCACTTTCGCTTATGCTAGTTTCTGACTACTACTGCCACCTGCTGTCCAAACGAATTCCAACTACTACTGCCACCTGCTGTCCAGCTTGGTGGTATGACTCTTGGTCTGAACCATACCATGAATCATACCACTTCTATACTTCTTTAACGAAAAAGAAATATAGAAGAAAACGTTATGTATAGAACTTCCAGAAGTCTTTTTTTAAGTCCCAAAGTTTACAAAAAATATATCACTTTATTTTTACATCTCTGAACCCTGAAAAAACATAAGCAATATGAAAATTATGATTCCTTTTCTAAAGCTTTTATGTAGCTTTAGGAAAGCAGGTAAAAGGTGAGAAATAAATACATGCTGAGTGCTCAGGCAGCAATCCTTTAAAAATTACCTATTGTAATTCAGTAATTAGTTGTTGTTTTTTTCAGTTTTGTTTTTAATGGAATTTAATGTTAGAACTCCTGGAGTATTTCCCTCTTTAAAGAGAAAAGGTGGGCGGATATGAGCAGTAATAAAAATTGTTTCTGAAAACTTATATGTGGAGGTTTGAACTATCGTTTTTCCATCTAATGCTGAGTGATGAAACCGTTAAACTCTGAACCTTCACAGATGTTTCGCTCCTGTACAGTTAAAATTTAGAGTTTAGTGACTGAAACTTTTTTTCTCTCACAATTTGATTTATTTATGCACCAGTAGAAGTTTAAGCATGAGACATTTATTTTTGATGCAATTCTATTGACTTGTTAGCAAAAAAAAAAATAAAAAAATAGCAGATCTCACTGGAAAAGACGTCTACAACCTCCCTGGCTTTATTTTTACTTCTTTTTGTGATGAATTTAACACCAACTTTCAGCAGATGGTATTTTTTTTAGCTCAAAATTGCTAAAGGCCAACTGCTCTGTTCTTTCAGAATGTGATGCTATTTGGCTATAATTTCCATGAATATAGGTTGAGTTTCTTTTAAGACAACAACAAATTGTGGCAAACAGCATCAGTGCAGAGAAACTATTTTTTTAATGAATTTATTAGTCACCGTATAAGTAAGCCATGTATCCCTGTGCTAATTATTACAAACTGAGTGTAAGCATTTTGTTTTCCAATGTGAAGAATGAAAAATCAGACAAACCGTGTGTGAAAATGGCAGTGAATCCTCAGGAGGCTTCACTACATGCGCTCCTGAAAGCCACAGCTTCATAATCTTTTGTTATTCCACCAATCTGTCAGTCTTGCAGAGCTTTAGACTAAAACGCAGAGTAAATAGTAATATGGTTTGAGAGACTCAATGGAAACCAAACTACAATTGCTGCAATGATATTTTTGTAACTTTCCCTTCCTACTGAACTCTCAAAAGGAGAATGCTCCTGCTGCTAAAGCGGGATAACGGCTAATAAAGGTAATGGGGGATTCAAGGTTTTGCAAAGCCCTGTGAACTTATTTAAAGCCTGCTGTGTCTTGTGTTGTCTCATGTGTTGCCAAATTATTGATATCCATTGAAAATAACATTTTACATTTATATGTGTGCCTTTCTTCTGGGGTATGTTTGCGCAGCTGTATGCAAACGGAGATCTGTGCCATTCCTCTGCAAAAACAGCTTAAACTCAGACAGCATTGAGAAAAACAAACGATCATAAGTTGTTCGTTTGAGTTTGAACACATTTGATTTAAAGATAGTGGAGGTGCAAAATTTACTGGCCACGATGTCTACAACAACAAATTCATGTAATCACCTGAAATCTAAACAAAGATTAATCTATAAGCTACTAATACAGAAATGGACTGAGACTATTTATTTGGTTTATTGTAAGCTGAATTTTTTTATTATACGTGATGTATTTTTGTAATTTTGCTTTATACACAAGATCCTACATTTTAATAAATACTGGAGGTATTTTAAGGAAAAATTCAACACGAAAAATGTAATAAACAGTCCCACAAATGGGTGTTTTAATCCCAAATTCAATTGTTGACTAAAACAACAAAGTAGTCCAATATGTGAATGTGTTAGAGCTTAACTCTGCTTTAAATTACTCCTCGTCTTTCTCCCTGACCTTCGTCTTTGTGATGCTGCTTGTTCGCCAATGCTCTCTAACAAACAATTAAGTGCTACTACGTGTTTGTCAGATAAAGTCCCAATAAAATACATCTCCACATGCAATGTAACAAAATGTGAATCTGTCTATTGAGATATGAATACGAGTTGAATACAAATCTAAGCACAGAGGGAACGAACACAAACGTACATTATTCAAGTCAGGAGAGTGAAGGGAGTACTAGACTAACCGCTGGCCAAGAAGTCTTCCTGCTCAGTGAATCAGGTCACCAGGAGAAGATGTCTTCAATTAACCTGCTGCTCTATGGCCGGTGACATTAAGGCTCAAACGTGACCTGAATCAATCAGCCGCTTCCTTCTTCAGTGTTTAGAAAGTTTAGAGCTAAACAACAGCTCAGCAAAGTCTGAAAACATATTTTACAGTATGCTTATTTTCATTCTTTTAAAAGAATCCACCTAATCTTACGTAAAGTTAGTGTTTATGGTAGATATTACTCTCATAATTTCCATGCGCTTTCTCTCGTCTCACTGGTTTTGGCTGCTAGTGCCACCATGTGGTCACAGTGTCAAGATTGAAGAGGGCGACTCCACTGCAGTCTTCCTTTGTGCCGTTTACAACAAAAAGGAGTCCATGTGCCCAGCTTCTTCTTCTTTTTTTTTCTTTTTTTAATGTTCGAGGCAGCTGAGCGCCAGTCATCAACAATCCATCTATATTGCAGCCCCAAGATGCAAGCACATGCGTGTCAGTTGGTTCAAAATTACTTTCAGACCCAGTGATAGATGTCTCGTTGATTGTTGAGTAGCTGCTAGATTGAGGAGCAGTTCACCCACACCACCTGCACTCTTCCCTCTCGCTCGCTCCGCCGTCTCGTGGGACGAAGAGGTGGGCCGGAGCCGTAAGTGATATACGAGGCAGCTTGAGAGAGATGAGAAGGACCTGCCATTCGCTGTCAAGAGGAGGACGTTGCGAGGCGAGAGGTTACACACATTGAAATGCCATTTCCTGCGGTTCACCACTTCCCTCTCCCACCCACCTCAGAGACCGGGCCGAGAAATGCACTTTTATGAAAAATGGTTCCCATTACTGATTTGACCCTGTACCGATCTTTGACGCTGACCCCCTTGCGTTTTATAAATTGACCCCCATTGATGCATCTCAACCTTTCAACCCTACGCCATCCACTCATGTCTGCTCCCACGTGAGCTTAAAGATTTAGTAATGACCATCCAGCAAGTCACCAAAGGGACCGCGATGGAAGTCCCTTCTCTGCCTCTAACTGAAATCACAAGAAAAATTAATTTGGCACCATTCGTTGCCGTGCGCGTCTCGCCAGGTATGAAACATCTGCTGAACCCTGATCTGTGCAGATGAACTGATTGCATATTATCACTGGAGCTGCTGGTTTACTATTGCGGGAGATAGTTGCCATGAAAAGTAATTAGTGACAGTAATTTAGTTTCCCTCACTGACAGATTCTGCTGTAATTAACAATGTTTTATGAGATGCAGCAGAGATGGAGATTGGTTTGGACATTAGCCGTTTATAAAAAACAAGGCAAAAAACGTTATACTTGGCTGCATCGAGTTGAAACTTTTCTTGTGGTTGCTGAAGTCAAAAAATTTTGTGAAAATATAATAGATTTTATGGAATTTAACAAATAGTAATGTGAATATGTTCAGTTGTTTCAAAAGAAATGTTCACATGTCAAGAGAGTGAGTTAACTGCACTTCAGACATTGTTATAATTGTTAAAGATGCTTAGAAAAAAAATTATTCAGTGGAAAAAGTTAGGACACCCTATCCTCCGATAGCTAATGTTGCACCCTTTGGCTTACAAGTCCTTAGCATTGCAATGGGGAAGGTCCACCACACTCCTTACTTTTAGCTGTGAGATGTTCGAGGGCTTTCGTTCTCGATGGATTTGCTGGTATGTTTTGGATCGTTGTCATTTTGCAGGTTTAAGCTTGGTTTCAGCTTTGATTTTTGTTTTTTAGACAAAAACATCTAACATTCCTCAAGAAGAAAAATAAAAAACTCAGATGCATATTCAATCATCTCAAGTTAAGTAAATCCAAAATCCTGATGACAATCATGACAGAAGCCATTTAAAAGCTAGTATAATTCTTAGCATATTTAGACCCATTAATCTGGAATGTCAAAGTTGAAAAATACAGGTTTACATAAAAAAAAAAAAAACTGGGGTAAACATTTTATTTTTCTTAAACGTAATGACGCAATTGTGGTTTTTAGGACATCCCAACATTTATTCCTACTTTAAATAACCACAACTTATATGCAGCTGCATCACATAGTAGATTAGGACATTGTTGCCCAGCATTTTTGAAGGAGGTTTGCATTTCGTTTGGCATGATCCTGACTGTTGAAATGAATGGGAACATCATGGTGAGACTCAGAGCTGAAGGAGGTCTTTCAGAAGGAAATTTCTAGCAGCATATGCAACCTGTAGGGGATTTACATTGATCTGAATTTGAAATTACTCGTTTAGTTTGTAAAGTAGTAGTAGTACTTTCAGAGCAACAGCTAATATGCATAGGTCTTGTCATCCAAACAAATTTCCACAAGATGCTAAAATAAGTTTTCAAGGCCCTTAAAGTACAAATCAGGGGACCTACAACAGCAGAAATAAAAAAAAATAAAAAACTAGAACTGCAATCAGTTATTAACGGGTTCCAAGCCCGACAAGCAGCCCTGCCCCTATGCACTCTCCTTCCCTTGTCCTGTCAGCCCTGTGGTGCCTGGTCTCCTCTCGCACTTTGGAAATTTTCAAGATATTTTCCAAATTGGAGGAAATGGAAATGGAGGAGACGCTTGGTGCAAAACAAATAATGCGCTCTACGGAACCATAAACCATGGAAGTGAAAATATCAAGCAGAAAACAATGCCACCTCTTGAATTTTACCATGTGTCAGGAAACTGTGAGAACATCAAAGACTAAAAGTTGAAGGAGATAAGGTTAGTATTACATGTTGTCTACATGCAATTAAATTACTTCCTTTTCCAGAGATAAGTGCAAAATAAGATTAATCTCTTTCCTAGTGAGGACAAACTTTTTGTCATGAAATAGGTAAACAACTTTTTTCTTTTTTAAACGCAGGCTTCCTCTTGGTGTAATCAAATCCCAATCGGACTTATACTTACAAATTAGTTTACCAAAACTGTGTGGTTACAAAATGACTTCAAACAACAGTTAATCAATGCCATTAGCACATTATAATCACATAATGTGGGATGAAGACGGGCTCTGGAGACATTTAAAAAAAGAGGAATTGTTTTACATATTCAACATATTAGTGCCTTATAAGAGACACGTGATTATTAGTGAGCACAGAATCAGGCACTCGTACTGAGAAATCAAGGGTGCGGGCTTGCTGTTGTCGCATATTTATGCATAACAAATGTGATCAGAAGTTTCCTCCAGGCAATGACACAAAAGCAAATGTGTAGCGGGAGGAAAGCAAGCAAATATTTGATCAAAGTTAGCAAAGACGTTTGTGCATCGAAGCTTTTCATCCTTTTCCAACTAAGCAGCCTGGCAACAACATCCACTAAGTCAATTATTCTCTAATCTTTAAGTACAGGAGCACATTGTGTTCAGGCTCCTGACAGATCTTATCATCAGTGTGGGATGGTGCCACAATGAGGAAAATAATCTAACTATGCGATAAATCTGGTTGGACACTACAAATGAATGAGCCAGTAGAAGCTACATTATCTTGAATTTTAATGACGGTAGGTGTAACATGTCCCAGACAATGAGTTACATGATTCTACACTACATAATAGAGCTCAGGCTGGATTATGAGTCTTTACAATGGAACGGTTATTAAAATGATCCAAATTGGAATTTGTAATTCAAATTCACTCTCTAGAACCCCAGAGAGATAATTTCATCTGCTGCATATTCATTCATGGGAGTGTCAACAACATCGTTGTCCCCCATGGATGTCATTAATGGCAACCCAAAGACTTGTGTTGAGGCACAACCCTTGCAATATAAAAGATTCAAACGTTCAACAAATGTTACAAGTGAACAGGTGAAATGGTCTTTTTTTTTTTCTCCCAAAAAAAACATTAATAGTTCAAACCAGTGGAGGTGATGCAGCAAGGAAGCTATTTGAAGTAAACAGTTTAAAAAATAATCAAATGGGAGTGATTTTCTTTATCAGCTAAAACTCTAACTTGAATATGCACATTTATGAATATTTTCTGAATAATTTCAGTCTTTTAGCAACTAAAATGGTTTACTCAGAACTCATAACTATGTCAGAGGGGTGTTTTTCAAAAGCATTATGATATATTTCATGCAAAATAAAGCTGATCAAAAGATTAATCTGAATTTTTTAAAAGAAAACTAAAGCACAGGTTAGGGGTACAAAAGAATAATAGCTACACTCAAATTTTATTTAGAGTCATTAGATTTATAGATAATCACTATTAAAACATTGTTTAAGCTTTATTTTACCCTCGGATGTGGATCATTTTAATTTATTGTCTGTTACGTATGAATTCAAGGTATTTCGGTGCAGATTTTCTAAGGGTAGTGGCATATTGACCTTTGTACTGAGTCAGGTTCTGGTTCTGCTGGAGGTTTCTTCCTGTTAAAGAAGAGTTTTACCAATCCACTGTCACTACATGTATGCTTAATAAGAATGACTGAGTTGAATTTAATTTTTTTTTTTTTGTTAACTAACTTGAGATATTCGTTAATTGCTGCTACATAAATTGAATTGATGCTGATTTGTGGTGGGGGTTTTTTAAATTTTGAAATGCAAAACATACAAAAACAAGCTAGATCCATTGCTTACAATATTTTAAAATGTGTTTCATAACTTATTACAAACATGCAAAAGTGTAATTTTTTTATACCCCAAACGGACAATGTATCCTGGTGAATACCCTTTTTTTTTTAAATGATGAAAATGTGTTATTTTAGCCTAGGTATGGCAGAAATGGCAATGAAATAATTTTCAAATATATAAATCTGTGTCTGCCCATTTGTCTGGTTCACAAGTTACGGTAGGATGCCTCAAGAGATTAATAGACAGATTAGAGCCTCTTCCTCTAATGTGGATGAGGCTCTAATCGGTTGTGATGAGTTGCCAGTCTAAATTGCAGCCATTGCTTATATGACAAAGGTATGGATTATGACCAAAAGAATGATGTCCCAGATACAGGTGGATGAATTGAACTCCTTGCTAAAGTGGCTGGCTAAACCTAAGCGACAGAGTCGGGATTTCTGCCATTTCCTGGGAGAGTTCAGGAAGGAGGGATTATATACACCTTCTGATCAAGAAAACATTGGAATCCCCTAAAAATTAGCTTGGGAGAGACATAAATGTAGATTGTGCAAACAAACAAACTTGTAAAACCAATTAAAAAGACATTTTCTCCAAGTCTTGCGATGGACTAGCAACCTGTGCAGAGTGTATACAGCCTCTCACCAAATGACCGCTGGATGCATGGATGAATATTTTCCTAATTCACCGTTCTTTGGAGTGTCAAACTCTAGCAAATAAAAGATTTAACTTTGTGAAAAAGAAAATTAGTCTACCTATGAAACCTTTTGGAATAAAACGAGTTTTTAAATTTTAGCACTTTGCAAACAGAAACTTTATCGACGTCAGCATTACCTGAGCAGCAGAAAGGCACATAGCGCAGAAGTTGATTGTATCGCCTGTCAAAGCTGACACTTTTTTTCCTTCACTCTCTGCTTGATTAAAATGCCCTCTTTAATCTTCAGCCTCCAGGCAGCTTGACCTGCCACTAACACCCCTCTTGTCTCTTGCTGTTCCCTCGTTATCACAACCAGCTTGCCTGTTCCTTATGCCCTTCGTCCATATGTGTGTGTGTGTGTGTGTGTTTAATACACCACCTGCTTTCAAATGCCCTCCTTGTATGACACCAAAACTTTTACAACAGCTCTTAAGCTGGAACAGTATATGCTAGAGAGTGAAATGCATGAAAAAAATGAAATAATTCCAAACTAAAATGTAGTTTTGTTCATCATCATTATCTAAAACACAGGTGTCAAACTAAAGTCCCTTAAAGCTTGTGTCCTGCATATTTTAGACGCATCTCTGCTTTAATCAAATAATTAGGTCATTAGGATGAATCTGCAGAACTTTAACATGTACTGAGGAGTGAATTCAGCTATTTGATTCAGATGTGCTGAACCAGGAGACGTGTTGCAGGACGCCGGTAATCAAGCGTCTCTGATGTAAAAAATGCGGAGATTTTGATGGCACACACATTTTTACAAAACTTTGTGCAAACATACATTTACATTATAAGTAGAATGTTAAAGTCATATGAACTCTTGGTGACATTTAAATATATTTGTGGTTTTTATCTCAATATTTGGAATATCTAGGCAGACAAGAGTTTGCACTTTAGGTCCGGATCTGAGTTTGATTGCGCATTCACACCTCCACAAACAGGCTGAGGGGCCCAAAAACAAATTTCTCGTTATGGCCCCTTACAATTTTAGGCCAGAATTAAGGATTTTTTTTATTGTTTTGTTGTCAGCAACATGAGTCGTTTTGTAAGAAAAAAAATCAATAGAATTTGAAGTATTTCACAATAAAAGCCTATAAAGAGTCAGAGACTATTATCCATCATCCTTCAATATTACGGAAACATCTTAAAACATGTTTTGGTGTTGACCAAAACCATAACTGTATTATTCAGCACAAACATTAGGTAATATTCATAGATACAGCGTAATGAGCTAACTGTACATCTGCTGGCTGATATAAATACATCCATTTGAAAATATTTCCCCCACACTGCTCTAGATGTAATTTTAGGACACACAGAAAAAAGCTCATTCTGCGGGTACATGTAAACTTTCTTTCAAGATTTATTTCCCCTTTACTAGGTCACTCTTAAAAGGTGGTCAAGAGAGAAACAAAATCCCTCCCCTCTTATATCATCCAGCATCTGCCTGAGGCACATCACGTAGTTCATCTTCCTCTGCTAACTTACAGTTTTCATCATTTTAGTTACAGACGTCTGCCTGTCCACAGAGTACAAGTGGACAGTGACAGAGATACAAATGGCTCCGGTGTGTAATACAGAATTTTCAAATGAGCATTGATTTATGACTGATACTTCTGCAGTTGTCAGGTTTCAAGAATGAACGGACGGACAAATATTTCAAACATCCGTCTGGAAATGTCCATATTGTTTTTCTTTTTCATAATTTCCCAGACTGAGAAGGAACCTTAATTTACATTAAAAAAATAAACTTTAATATTAATATTCAAATAATCATTAAAATCAATAAAAATATTTTAGAATATTTTACTTTATAATATACCTTTGAGACCAAACAGAGTCAAAATAATATGACTAAATCCAGAATGGGGGGGGGGGGGAATTCTTCAGTAAATTTAGAAATCTCTGTTTCTGTTTGCCTACATATTTTTGAGGTGGAATAACTATTTCTCTCTCTTTCCTGCATTCATTACTGGGTCAAAAAAGGCAGATTTGTGACTGTGATCCAGGGGCGTGACCTCTGAATCGGGTTGTTCCGGGAAGTCAGAAGAAGAAAAGGAAGTGGGAACATTAGAGGATATAGGACTGATAGAACTGCAAACGAAAAGTGGGAGAACAGGAGACAAGTGGGGTGGAGCGGCTTTAGAGAGGAGGGAATCAGTCAGTCATTTCTACGTCGAGATGAATATTCCAATTTTACCCCGCTCATTAGAGACGACTTCCTCTTCCTTTGGGGGGCGAAGCGCTGCTTGTGTTTGTTTCCAGCCTGATTATTTGCATGATGTATTCCACAGCTTTATATTCAGTGATGGGAGAAAGATGACATTCTGGCAGGCTGACAATGAGGCCTGAGGGGCACTGAGACAGGCACAGTCAGCTTTATTCAGCGCAAAGATCAAAGGCCGCGTTTCTTTACCCTACATTAGTCACCATTACACAATGACGAGAGCTCGTGTCAAACAACTCCGGCTATACGCGCAGCCCTTAAATAGGGTGGTTGTTGTTTTTGCTGAAAGTATAAGAACACAGAGGAGGACTCTTTAATGAAGGGTGAGCAGGCAGGAGACTGAGGAGTTCACACAAGTCATTCTAGATTGCCAAGCAGCATTACATCATCGCTTAATCTTTAAGAACTAGCAAAGCAGAAAGTGCAGACCATAAATCGGAATTTTTACTTCTAATTTCAGTTCATGATGTTTGAATTCGTTTTCACATCTGAAATCAAAAAACAGTATCAAGAGAGAATTGCATGTGACGCGTTGACATGTTAGGATTGTCAGGAGGAATTTGCTCAGACACCAAGAATATTGGCGCTTGTTTTGAATGTTCTGTGTGTGTGGTTGGGGGTCTGCCTGTGCACCATTTCCCATACAGTAGGAAGTCTGCTCAGATAACACTTTGAAGAATCTAAATTAATGAGTTGCAGCTACATTTATTGAATTTTGATTACAAATTTTGTTGAGCCCTTTTTTAGTCTCTTACCAGACTACCAGCACTTCATGCTAGTTATCCCAAATTAAAGGTTTTTTTAATAGATTAGTCATTGGCCTTCTACGCAATTCTGTGTTAGTCACCTCTTCCAAATATTGAATTAACATTGACAGCCTATTAGTTCAGCTCTGCACTTCTCTCTTTGCAAATGGAGGATGGTTGTTTACAGCGGAAGAAATTTCCGAGAGGCTTCGCGCCGTTGAACTGGCGCATCACATGTCACGGGAAAATGTTACTGATTGGGTAAAATTTTAAACTCTAAGCAAGCAATCGTTTCTCATTGGCTGAGGTAAACCTCCTTTCATGTTAATGGTTCCCTCCATTCCAAAACAATTAAACTAAAGACTTAATGTAGCTGAAGAAATGATAAGAATCATTTCTTATCATTTCATGAAATAACGAAGAAAGACGTTGCACAGAGCACCTCTCCTTACCGAGGGAGAAAACTAACTTTTCTTTGAGACTTTATGTTTTTTATATCAGGACTGAATCTGGTATGAATATTTGTGGAGCCAGTTTGTCCTACTGCTCAACTTTCCAAATTATGTCTCGAGTTCAAATGCAAATAATGGAAACGACGCCAGAACTAAATCAAATTTTTTAATTACTTTGGTAAGCCAGAATGTAGTATACAAAAAAAAAAGTTTAATAAAATCTATATATATATATTTTTGCCAATGCCATGAGTAGATTGGAATTAAATATTACATACATAAAATTTAATATAAAAAAGAAAATATAGATTTTTAAATAATCATAATATGATTTAATGATGCATGATCATCAGCGCTTGAGTTAAAATGATTGTTAGCCAATCAGATAAAGGTTTAGATGAAGAGCCACAAACACATTTTAAATTGTTTTCATAGTGCAACCCTATAGAGGTCTAAAATTTTCACAGTTCAACCTATACTGAACTATGTTGATGAGAAAATATAAATAATCACGAGAGTTAAAATGTAAATAAATTAGCTGTCAATATGGATTACAGCTCTGCTTCAATCCAACCAGAAATACCTGGGGGGTTTATCAGATATCAGAAAGTTGTTGACTTCAATCCAAAGTCCACACAAGAGCAGAAAAATAAAATTCATCTTTTTTTTCCCCTGACGTTTGTACTTCCCTGCTGACACTTTTAAAGAACAACCTATCCAAAAGCATCCAGCACCAATTCTCTCACAATTTCATCAGCTCCACTGGATCACTTATTGCAACGCATAATGAAACTGCAGCAACCAGGAGGGAGCAGCTTTAATTTGGGATAAACGCAAACCGCAGTTACAGAGTCTGTCGCATCATAAAGAAGCAGATTGAGCCTCATTGGGCTCCACACATGAGACATCCACCTGCCCTCTTCTCCTCAGCTCTCCCACTGCTGTTTCTCCGCTATCTATCTCTCTCTCTCCATTTCCCTTGTTTTGCAAGAAAGCACAGGAACAACATGACACCCTCTTGCCGTGCATCAGTTATTAACAGCAACAGGAAGTAGTTTTGGTTTGTACGAGGAAGGTCTGCGTTTACATCTGTTGATGTCACTTTAGTAAGTACAGTTTTGACAAGTGTGGAAAAACAACATTGGGGTGGAGAGACAAAACAGCGCTACAAGAGTCAGTTTAGACCAGAGGAAGCTCTGAAAGTTAAAAGGTATGAAGTGAAAAAGAGAAAAAAAAAAAAAGTACAGAAGGATCCTGTCAACACATTTTAACTTACACTGAAGTGGAACATCACGGTTAAAGGGAGCAAACTTTGATCAGTCCATACACAGAGCAGGAAATAAACTTTAATGTGAAAACATGTTAGTTTTTAATCATAATCTACTACTGAGCCTCCATGAGTAAAAGATACAGTTTCTGCACAAGACTCATTTGCATTTAACCTTGAGGACGTCTGGATTCATAGGCTTGAAATAAATAAAACTCTTTCAAAAATAATGAGGAGATGCACATAGTAACCTGATCATGTGTCGGGCGACTCGGTGGAAATACACATGGTGCAACATTTCGCAGCTAATTAATGCAACTGGAAACTTGTTGGTGAAATCGACGGGTTAGAAAAAGATCGTCCTTTCAAATGAAAAGGTGGAGAGAAGTTCACCACTCTGCTGAAAAACGGTGGGAAAATAATTAAGCAATTTTGGTGATAATTTTTAAATTGGGCCTTAGCGAATAAGTGAGACAAGGGGAAAACAAGCAAAAATAAGCAAAGATAAATGGATTAAAAGATTTTCACATTCAAATTTGAAAAAAAAAAGAGTGCTCAAATTGAAAAACATGGCACCTTGGGTGTGAAATTTTTTTTTTTTTCTTTTTACAGGCCCATAACTTTTCACATCAACAGTCTAACTTTGACCAGCGAAGAAGTCTAATAATGTTCAACAGTAAAGGTTGGGTTTTCTAACAAACAAATTGGATAAAGTATAGCAATGCAACATTGGAGTCTATAAAATAAGAAATCATTCCAATTCCACAAATTTCTAAAAAAAAATTTAAATAAAATAAACTAGTTCAAAATGAGCAATCAACAGGGACACAAGAGACAGGTCAGGGAGAATGTCTCTGTGCTAAGCCAAGTCCAGATGTACATATCAGGAGCACTTTTCACACACACTCCTACCATCAAATTGTCTGACAGTTTTCTGAGAAGCAGAAACCTGCCATGTTTACATGAAAACTCCACAAATTTGAAAGAAACATGCTCATGCATCGTTGTGAAAAGGTGAGCATGTGCTAATAGGGTCTTGCATGCCTTTACATTGAAATAAGGATTCACAATTTGCAGCTATTCATCCAGTGACATTTCAGTGACTGTGACCATCCAGGAAAACATGGAGCAGCTTCAATCGCGTGTGAATGAGGCCTAACTGCCACAGATGACAAAGGCTGGTGGTGGTAGGGCACCAGAGAGGATGAGCTGTTATTTACAGAGTGGGCAGATTCAATAAGGTCAGGAAACAAATTTCATTTCATCTCACCGAGCAGTTCTTTTCTAAGCTCCGTTCCGCTCTCAGCACCAAGACTTACAGGTGCACCGCCTTGGGGCTCTCCATCATGCATAGTTGAATATTACGAGCTTCAAATTCAGCTGCCTGACCCTTGGCTTTGCCCTCTCTTTTTCTTTATTTTACTTCTCTCTTCCGGCTCCTGCTTTTGGTTTGAAATCATTATTTGACCGTTTCTTTCTTGGCGTTTACCCTGTACCGTTATCTGAATGCCTAGAACCCCATTCACGTCTCAGTTTCAATCTCCACGTCTCCTCGAAATCCATAACAAAAGGTAAATTTAGCATCGCAGCACATGCTCATGTTAATAAATGATGTGCTTGCACATGCAATATGCATATGTTTGTTCTTGTAAGTGAATTAAAGCCATCAATACCTGACACCATCACACAAAGCTTGGCTCTGGGATAACCTTGCACATTCTCGCATCAATACTATAGACTGCACCAGCAGCAAAATAGCATATTGTCAGTATTTGTCAGATTCATGTTTTAACAATCGATCTATGCAGGCCCCTGGCCACCATGGGGCTCTAATGCTGCTCCACTACTTGCATTAACTGTAGTTATGCCAGCTGGCTGATGAAGCAGACAACGTACAGGGAATTAGAGCAAAGTGAATAGTGAAGAAGAAAATTAGGCAATGTTGATGCAATGTTTACAAGTTTTAGAGTGAAATATTCAGACTTCCAACGAGCTTGCTATGGGGTTTAACGAGCTCTGAGAAGACGAGGGAATACACCATCATAATGTCTAAAAATAGTCTACAAGTGGAGGACATTTTTTAAAGCCACCCATTAGCCCAGGTTTGGCCATGGAACTTCACCTTTAAAGCAGGCCGCAAGATGATAACAGAAGTCTCTAAAAGCCATCACATCACTCTTGCTACTGTTGATATAACAAACAGAAAGATTGTTATATCAACTTTCATGGAAGGTGTACAAGAAGGACACCATCAAGATTATTGGTTGTTTGGATTTTGGGATTTCTCGTGTTTGGTTTTCTGACCATGCCCTGCGACAGACTGGTGACCTGTCCAGGGTGTACCCCGCCTCTTACCCGGAACGTAGCTGGAGATGGGCACCAGCAACCCTCCCGACCCCATTAAGGGACAAGGGTGAACAGAAAATGGATGGATGGATGGAAGATGCTCTTTGGTGCCGTCATGTGTCTGATGGTGGAGACATCCTGCATTACAGCACACCCCCAAAGCTTTTCACACTCCTAAACAAAAGTATATCAAATATTTGTCACATCTATAGCATTTCAAAGGTTTTGTTGGCTGCTGTGGAAGCAAAGGTCTCCAAAAAGTGAAGTTAGGCTAAAGCTGCTGTTGACAATGATGTACATTAACTCCATCTGGCATGTAGCTGTCAGCCAGACTTCTTCATTATCTCACAATGAATGCAAACACATACACACGCGCCCTGATAAGCTCACCTGATCAAAGAGAGTCATTCATCTCTCTCCCTCATACACTGTCATTTACACTCTCGGGAATCCAAAAAGGGACATACACCTGCAGCTAAAGAGCGACCCACTAAACAGGCTATTACGATGCTTTCAGGGATGACAGAGTCGACTTGTAATGCCTCAGTGATGAGTTTGGGAAACTTCCTAAGTTAATACATCAACAACAAGTTGTGGAATTTTCATTGTAACTCTTCAAAAATCACTACATCTGATATTAGGCTGACTTAGTTTGGGATTTTGCCGTCTCCTTCACCTAAACTGGGATACCCAGAGGCGGATTCGGCTCACAGGGAACGATGCAGGAGACAGCAACGTCTCGATCCGAGAAGCTTCTGCATAGTTTAACCGAGCACATCAGACGACGTGCCTAACAACTCCACAGAGCTGCAGCCATGAAAAGTGCGTAACCCTCTCCGTATCAAATCCAAAATTGAATTTTCTGCTTCATCGCATGTTTCTTGCTGCGATGGATACAGGGTGAGCACGTAAAGGAGAGTGTGGGGGTTCTTTGAATCTTTTAACCTTTACGGCTTGTTGCAGTATCAAGCCCTGCGGACAAGATCGGCTGCTGACACGTTTGTCAAGGGATGACAAATTAGCTGTCCTTCCAGATGCCTGATTGCCTGACCTTTATTCACTAAGTGGTGGCGGTGGTGAAGGGGCTTGACAGCCTTAAATGGTGCCTGTGTCAACGAGGGCCTGCATAGGAAATGCACATTTTACCCCATTAGTCTTTACAATGATGGAAATACAATCGCCACCATGGTGAGTTCAGTATTTTTTATTTATTTATTCACATTTTGGATATTTGAAACTAGCGTTTTTACTTTCCAATTCATTGCTTTAAGAGCACTTAGAAGAATAACCCCCCACTTACCCTAAAAAAAAACTTACTTAACTTATAAAGGCTGAACAGAATACAGCAAAGGAGAACCGTTTTGGAATAACCTCAATATGGAAAGGTTGGCAGACCTTCGAAAATCTTAAGAGTTGCACTACAAATCCATTTTTCTCAGAATAAATACAACACTTGCTGTGTTAGTAATGTTACCACTGATAACCAGAAATATAAAGGTAGTTACTAAGTGCAAAAGTTAATATTTTACAACTTTAAATTGCCACACACACTAAATATGTTTACCTTGAGTCACTCTGAGCATCTACATTCATCCAGCAGGCTGATTGATGTGATAGAGCAACACAATCTGATCCTTTTGACGGACATTTGCAGCAGACCTTAAAATAAACCTAAACTATGAAAAAAATCTCATCGACACACGAGAACCTAAATTTTAGCTTCCTGATAATATTTCCTTCAGATTTCAAACTCATTCTGATTTTGTCGAGTGCTCTGCGGAAAATGTAGTAACTTATCTAGGAGACAATCTTCAGCTTTGGGTTTAAAAAGAGAAAGTTTCACACTTTGTGGTCAGCATCAGGTTTATTTCAGATCACAAATGGATCACACCTGCTAAAAACTTATTTATGCATTTTAATGACTCCTCGTAAAAAAATATTCTATGTTAGGGCTCGAGAGGAGATGGACAGTTGGCGCGGAGGTGTTTGGAGGAGCAGTGAAACGTTAGACTGCATAATTATGCAGCTTAAACAGAGTCTCTGTATATAACCCACTTATGTTGGAAAGCAAATCAAATTTTGACAAGCAAATATGAGGATTTTCCAAAAATTTAACAAGATGGAAGAACACCAAAACCAAAAGAAGAACTTAAAGGAACTGCATCCCTAAACTAAACCAAGCAGTGAAGCCTAAAACTAACTTTAGAATTTTAAATTATACTTTCATTTTCATTAAGACATTTAGAATTGTAGATAAATTCTAAAATACTTATAGGATACTGCACACTTTAGACAAAAATTTATTTTTGCAGCATACTTCAGCAACAAGGCATTTCAAAGTCCTTTACGTATTAAAAAACGCAAAAATACAAAGTCATAAAATACACAGTCAACAATTGAAACATTACATTTTGTCAAGTGCTATTGCTACACATCAGATTGTTGATTAAAGTCTCATTATGTTTCAAAAGCAACTCTAAACAGGATGTTCTTCGCCTAGATCTAAAGGCACTCAATGTTTCAGCTGTTCTGCAGTTTACTGGAAGTTTATTCCAGATTTGTGGTACATAGAAGCTGAATGCTGCTAATGGAGAGTTCTATGTATTTATACTCATCTTAAACTACAAACGCTCAGATTCTACTTACTAAATGACCTCTGCACTCAACTGATTTATTAGCGTTGGATCAAAAACAGATGCATGCAGCACTACGCAGATTTTCCTTTGTAAAAATGTTTGAAAACCACATATCCCGTTCCTTTTGCTGCAATTTAATACCACATTTTGTTGGCCCATCACCTAAAAATACTGATGCTTTTGTATGTCTAAGGTCTCACTCAAGTGAATGAGTGGACTTTGATTTGACGTATGTTGAATTATTTGTCAAAATCACACCTGAATTTATGTTTTATTTCCTGTAAAGCTATTTGTTACTTATGTTTTGACAGCTGCTCTCAAGAAATGCAAGGGCAAAAATCAAAGACAGACAATGAGCAAATGAAGGCAGACTGTGTCTATACCAACAGAATGGAAAACAAAAGAGCTGCTTCTTACAGAAAGGTCAGCGGAACTGTCAAAGGATATAACTACATGTACAAGCCAACGGGGGCCTTAAAAAAATAAAATCAAGAAACTCCAGGATAAAAAAATAAAATAAAATAAAATTACAGCATTTCAATAAATAATGAGAATGAGTACCCCATAACCCTGACTTCATGTAGCCTTTCCTCACAAAGTCCAACAGCTGCATTTTAAATACATTTAGCCACAGTCAACTTAACCAAAGTGCATCTTCTTCAGCCTAATTGAGTTAGAGGATGCCATCTCCTTTGAGAAACAAGACATTAAGCTTCCCTTTCAGGGCACAGTGAGGAAAGTAAATCACTTTTAATTAGAATAAACCTACAGATTAGATCTGGCCTTTCGCTTGAAGACATTTGCATAGCTCCTCTAAATACATTCCCGGCGCCATTGTCTGATAAGTGGGATTAAGCAATGAGCGGAGAATGGAGGTTAAAAGCAAAGTGTTCAAGTTATGTAACTATGAGAAAACTTATGACTGATTAAGCTTTTTAATTGCACAATTAACAAGCAAATTAGATACGATCTAAAAGATGAACAGAAATTTAAGCAATGATCAAATAATTTTTCAAACTGCATATTTCATGTGTGTTATTAGTTATATTGTTTTAGCAGTAGAATCTCACATGAAGTCAAATTATATTTTAAAGACTTAAGTTTTAAATTTGGACTTAAATAATTATTAGAATTTGATCAAATTCTCCAAGATATACATTTATAAACTGGATGTATTTGCTGCTAAGTGTTAATGGTTAATAGACCAACTGAGCTTTTGTTAAGTGGATCACTTGTCTTACCTGCAGTGGATATCTTAAAATTTTTACAAAGTTTTACTTTTAGAATGCACTACTGCGATTAGTCATCATCTATCATGTTAAAGCAACTTTAATGTCCAAATTTTCCATGGCATCTGTTACAAAGATAAAAGAGAAGAAAAAACTGAACCAAAATGTGACGATTTAGCAGAATGGCTATGTCACAATTCTCACCTATTGCCATAAGATTTAGATAGTGTCAAAAAGAAGCAGATTATGGATACAAAATAGCTGAAACGAGCTCCTTCTTTTTTCATTTTATGTACTTTTTTTTTAAAACCTTCTTATAACAAAAGGATGTTCTTTCACCAGTTGGCTTTTTATGATCAGTGCGTCTCAGGATGATAAATGTATTTCTCTTTGATAGGACATTTTTATCTCGTTTTTGGAGCTGATTGATCCTGCTAGTCTCCGCATTATAAAACTATTCATGCAATGCAAAAGAATCTTTTGAATTTTTCAGTTTATTCCTCACCTTGCACAAAAGGTTGCTCTAGCAAGCCGTCAGCCATTTGTTTTTTTGTGGCGTTTTACGGGTTAAAATCTGTCTGCTGATGCTTACCTTTTCAAAAGTTCCACATAAGGCTATTTACAAACCTGTGTATATGTGCATACCTTAAGATTCCCCATTTGTTAATGGATGTAATAAGGCTTAAAAAGAGATTCAAACTTAAAAACCAAAATGAAATAAAAAAATCCAACTGATTAATTTTGACCATATTTGTGTCTAAATGACATACTTTAAGTGATTCATTGCACTATCTGTGGTGTTATACAGTCTCAGCAGAGCTGATGCTTGTACACCTAACAGCCCAGTCTGTGACTTGACTACATGTTTGTTCCCATTTAGAACAGGCAGCTAAACGATTCAATCACTCAAGATGGATTTTAAAGCGCGGTGTTAATTGATTGTCTTAAGAGTGGCTCGCTTACAATTGGATCATCCAGGATGCATGCCTATATACCTTATAGAGCTGCGGCTGATCATCAGTGAAAGGAGCCAGTTACTGTAGTTCAGTCATCTGATCGGGATGTTTCGCCAACTCAAACTGGCCATTCTCCATTTACTTACAAGTGAAAAGAGATCATAGGACAGAACCAGAACCTGCTGCAAGTAATAAGGGTGTTTTTACACCTAATAGACTGGTAGATTCTGCAACATCTGTTGTTGCAGGTAGTGCAGTTTACTTTCATGCTGCAATGTGTCAAACGAACCAAGTCCTTTGAAAAATCTGTTCACTCCGCCACCTGTGGTGGAGCTGGACCAAGAACCACTAAAGGAAATGACACAAAAACCTCTGAAGAAGACAGAGGTTTTGGATGGAGTAGTGTCAGATTTTAGTGATTGTAGGATGATAAAAGACCGCAAACCATTTCTCCTGCCAATGATAGACAGTTGTTTTTGCAATTACCCAGCATGCCCTGCAGTATAGTTCCCTTCCTGCTTTTGGAGTGGTCTGTGGTCTGCTTGGATACACATATGCAATCAATATGCAATATGCTTCAACCAAACCGAAACTTACATTTGTAGGTGGACCAGAGTTCACTTTTTTCATCTTCAGAATTAAATTACGCATTCATATCTTCCCAAACGAACTGGACTTTCTAGGCAAACAAACCAAAGTCTGATTAAAGCGGACTAAACAGGTATGATGCACACTATCTCTCTCTTTGACTTGGTCAACAACTTAGGACTATTTAGAACAGTCTTTTTAGACCCGAAACCCAATCTTAGATAATTTGTAGAGGACGGACAAATGGATGGTACATTTTCCACCTTAAACTTAATTATCTCTCATTCTGAGCTTGAACTCTGGACCTTTCTCTCTGGATATTAAGTGAGAGAGAGAAGGGTTCAACATATTTAATAAAATAAAAAAAAAAGAATTATATGTAATTTTAGGAACATCTTAGGTTAACATGTTCGTTAGTTGATGAGATGCAACCTGCAAACTTTTTTTGGTCAAGATTTCGACACTCGAAAGAAAGACTGGAATGGGAACAATCAGAGCTGGGATGTTAAGGCAGATGGAAAGAGAATATAAAGCAACAGGAACGCATTCAAATACAACAACTGCTTTGAATCAGAGTCGCTAAGAGAGGGTTGAAGTGAGAGGTCCCAATCTCTTCTCGTTCAGAGGTGACAGTCCATCTGTCACCAGCGTAGAAGTCTGCAGGGGGATCAATGTCTGCTGAGGTGGCCAAAACAGAAGCCATCTGCATCCCAATTAGTATTCCTTCGCGGTGGGGCCGAAACCAGCCGATGCATCGGCCTCCGAACGCGAAACGGCAGCGCAGGTGCCATGTCGATAGATTGATAAGACAAGTGAGACGTGGCCCTGGAGAGCTCGTGCCCGGACAAGTGATTTAACCCGCTCTGCGATAAACTTTGCAGGTCTCACACAAGCAGACAGACCAGCACTTGCACATACATAACCCAAGCAACAGCTCATACACTCACAGCAACACGCGTACGCTCACAGACTCTGAGTAGATATGGACGTCTTACAAGGATGAATGGGCAGCCCGCGAAGGACGGCAGGACAGCATAATAAAAGCAAGACGAGGCATTAATCCTCCTTGTGGGGATCGCTGATGTCTGCAGCACTATGGCAGGCCAAGAACATTTTTCACATCTACAGTACGTGTGGGAGCGTGTGTGTGTGCGTGTGCGTCTGTTTGGGGGGACTGAAATTAGAGAACCCGCAAGTAAGTGTAACACTAAATCACTATGTGCCTGGCATGTTGTGTCATCATTATTATACAGTTGCTCTAAGGTGGTGGGTGTGTATAGATGGGAAGATGTGTGTGAGACATGCTGTCACACTGTTCACTGCCGTCTATGGAGTCTACATGGAGCAATAATAAGTGGTATCAGTTTGAAAATGCTTCATTAATACTGAAATGTATAACATGTTTTAAAACATATGCTAATGGTAAACACAATTTGGCAAACTGTTTTATTAATGTACTTGCACACATGTACATTTTCTCTGCATGACTACAATGTAGTCACATTTTTCTTGTTTTTTAATATATTTTGAGATTGTTAACTTTAAACAACGCCATTAAAACAACCTGAAAAATATTTGCCATCTTAAAAGTCAAGATGTACCGATTGACCACATCTAGTATATGGAGACATGCTAAATGTTTTTTACATTTCCAACAGGAAATAAAATGCATATAATGTTTACAAGTTTTCTGCTCATGTGTACTGCATTGGTGAAAACAAGGAGTGCTACAGGTTTCATGTAGAAATCTGCTGTGAAAAATGAAGTATTGTGTTTCTGGATTCATATTCAAAGCTGAATAAGCATTGGAAGCTTATTCAAGTGAAAAAACATATTTCCTGCTTATCTGCAGAGCTATTCGGAGTGTAACACACACACATTATGCCCCCCAACCAACTCCACAGGCTCTGATCAGAGGGCTGTTTCACAGAGCAGCAGAGGTGGGTGGCAAGAAGGCAGCGATGAGCTCTGCTCAGCCTTCAAGGATGGTAAATAACAAGGGACATTGCTAAAGTGTGGGGCTTACCTATAATTCAACAAAATAACTGCAACTGTGCTGCTATTTTGCCAGCCAGTGAGAAAACGATGGTTGTGCCCGGACAAACATTAGTCCAGTCTTCCCACTTGCTCCTCAAAAATGCTATAAAACTGTAAAAACTTTGCACATAGATCCAAGCCTGTCAAAGAGATTTGTTGGTGAATAATGAATTCAGCAGCATTTGATCGAAGTCAGGAAAGTAAACAGAATTGGTTTTTGCCATTTGATTTACTGCAATTTTTAGACTGCCATTAGCCGAATATTTCAAACCACATTCTCACCTCATTGTTCCAGCTAAACTTGTCCACATAGTCTGAATCCAGGCACAAACAGCTTCAAAGCAGCAGCAGACATGGTAATGGCAGGTTTTGACAAATATCTGGATGGAGCCATACGGCTGACCTACTAAAGACTATGTTTTGCTGTCTGACAGTCTTATTAAATGTTGCCCAATAAGAAGGTTGTTTGTTCTGTTTGGGACTTTCGTGCATTGTTTGTGAAAATAGAAATGTACTCATTAGCCGTGAAAAACGTAGAGCTGAAAATGAACCGCAGTCGGAAAGTTTTGTTCCTAGTCTCTAGTCGGCCACCCAGGCCAAGCAAGATGTGTGATGCTAAAGTTTACTCTAGCATGTCGTAAGATAGGAGATGAGTGTCTTTGTATACATAACACAGTAAATAACTCAGAAGAACTAATTATGCTTTTTTTATTAGTATTATTATTATAGAATTAACATTAAAGTATTTGTGGTCAAGTTTGATTAGCCTCAAAAGTTGAAACTTGGTTATGGATGTTAGCTTCCAGTTGCTGGAAAAGAAAAATCATTTGGATTTACCAATTGTTCAGATAGTCTGGTCCAAACATGACAACTTCTGTCTTCTTTGATTTAAATCGCAGAATATTAAAGTTATGATCCGATGAACCAGGAATTGATTTCTATGGTGTAAGATAAACAAAACATCACTTGTAATTTGTAATTACAACATCAACGACGCAAGGACGGTGACCAAAAAGTAACCTTTAGTTTCAAAAATAGGAAACTGACAGCATTATCCCCCCACAGCTTTTTTTATATTTGATTTTCTGGGTCAAGTCTGTCAACCAGAGTTAAAAAAAAAAAAAAAAAACAAAAAAAAAAAAACATAAAATGCATAATTGAGCACTCTATTTTATGAGTGGAGATGACCTTTACAGAGCTCGTGCTGCGCTGGGGGGATATCAGGCCACCAATTAGCAGTGTTGTTTCTGCTCCAGTGCCATCTCAGGTCTCAGAGAGACACACGTGTCATCAGTGCCATCAGCAAAATGCAGAAAGGAGACAACAACTTGTTGGGCAGCACGCCGATGCAAAACTGTCTCAGATGAGTAACAATTTATACACTTATTGCATTTAAGGGGAAAATAATTAGCTATGATGAGAAGACCTTCATGGATTACCACCGTTTCTGAAAGGAGGTAGGAAGTTTAAATAGCAGCTGGGTTTTGTTATGTGAACCTCTCCATAGAATCAAAGGTTCTAACCAACTGGTGTTTAGGAACCAATTCAGGTTACCATTTGCTCTACGGAAAGGAGGAATTGCATCAGCAAGGACTTTAATGTGGCAATTCATAAATGTCAGAGGAATATTTTACCAGCTGATGATCTTACATTTTGTTTTATTTGTTTATAATACAATAATAATACAAGTCTTATGAAATAATAAGTTAAATAATCACAATTATTTTGATGCGATTAAACATCTCGACTTATACTTTCTTTAGTTAGATGGTCCAAATGGGACCAAAACCACTACCAGTCATACAAAATACAATTACATCATCTTGCCTCTATTATAGAATTATAAGCAAGATTTGAGCATTTTATCCCCATAACTTAAGAGAAAACCTGGCCTGCACTTACTAAAGTTCATCAGTATTAAATGGTTTATTTTCAAGTACAATTTTTCTTTGTTTTTTGTAAAATAAATGACAATGTAAAAGTTATTTTTTTGTTGTTGTTCATCAAAAGGTTATGTTCTTTGCATTAACAATGACCCACATTTGTAAAACCTTCAAATTCAGAACAGGCATACATATTTTACTTTCTGAACTAATACTTTTTTTTTTTTAGTTGGCAGTTAAATGTCAAATAGCAATGACATAAAACAGTAGTATTACACGTCTGTGTGAAAAATTGCACCACCATATGCAATTTAAGGATTATGCCCCAGTAAGCACGCTAACACAGCGGTCAAGGGCAGGCGTAATAATGAATTGATTGTCCTCACAGCCTGTCATAATGAATGTAAATCAGGCTAGAGAGTGTGCTTTTAATAATCGATATGAATATGAATCTCTGCCACCGTTCAATTGATTGATTATATTCATTTTTATGTAGACATATTGCAAGGTTCAATCCTGAACTTCGCAAACAGTGGCAAAGTAAAATGACTTTTTGAAAATTGTTTTAGAAACAGGCAGAAATTTGAAAAAAAAAAAAGGGGAAGAGAAAAAAATTCAAAAAAATTAATATCTAAAGAGTTGTCAATATTCCTGAAGTGTGGCACATGCAGCGCCCAACTATGGCGCTGCATTAAGCTTTCATGAAAGTGAAAGTTAATTAGATATGATGACTGAACTCCCGGGATCGTAATTAGCCGAACTGCGTGACTGCTCTCCTGTAATTAAATGTCATTTTCCCTCAGTTCACTGAGCAGGAAAAAAAAAAAAAAAAAAAAAAAAAAAAGAGGAAGAGGAGGAGAAAAGAGGCAAATAAGTAGAAGAGGAGGAGGAAGGCTGATCCAGAAAAATGGCAGTTAGAACTAATTCACCTGTGGCCCCAATCCTGGACATTTCTGAGGCACGAGCGAGTCAGAATGACAAAAAGTGCCGCTAAACTGGTGGGCAGTTGTTCACATTAAGCTAATAAATGTGAACAACAGTACGTGTAAGCACTCGCACAAATTTTACAGCCCGCTTTGATGCCTGTGGTGTGTTTTGGAGGCTGCGTAACGTAAGCACTCAAGGTTAGGGTCGTGTCTGCAGGTGAGAATGAAATGTCAGATCACGGTACGCATCACGTGTGGATAACCCCAGGATGAGAAAACACGACTGAAAAGGAAGGAGGAGATCCAACCGAGCGCACGGCGGGCAAATTGTCATGTGGTTGTGGAGTGGCATCCAACCCGCAGGTAGAACGTACTGACTGACAACAGAGGACACTCGGTAAGGACGATCACAATAACCGGGTGGCCAAAACTTGAACCAGGGATCTTTCACTGGGTTTTTTCATCAAGCAAAACTTTTTATACCACACCTTTTCACCTTCTGAAACACTACAAAACCAATTAGCAATGCTTTTGAGATTTGAACACCAAATGAGAGAAATATGGCACAAAGAGGACTCTCTAGACGAGACAAATTTTAGAAACATATCTATACCACTGCAGCTTTACCTGTACGTTTAGGGATGTGGTCCGACTAGGAGGTGAACCGCCACCTGAGTCAAGTCTTTAGCTTCCCCCAACAGGCATCTTACAGAACTTCTCAGCCCAGTCTGTAGTTTGGCATTCTACTTCCAATTCCCTACTGCTACAACAAGGGGGACACGTTGCCTTAACTGGACTACATCCCACAGAAAAAATAAGAAGAAAGATGTGATTTTAGAGTCTCTGGTTCCTGTTTGAAAAGTTCTGTTTTTACGGGTAAAGACGACTTGGTGACTTATGCATCAATGAGGAATTTCAGAGTTTCCTAGTCTATATTAAGCAGCAAAGCTACCTGAAGTCATCACACTTCCACCACGGTGTTTCACTTTGGATGTGAAGTTCTTTCTCTGAAAAACGGTAGTTTTTTCTCATCAGTCTAAAGACTGTTTTCTAAAACTTCTTGGGAGTGATGAAATGATTGGGTCAATATAAGTCAGAATTTGTTTTGTGTTTTCACATTGTAACTTGCCCATGGTGGTGTGACCCTTTCCAAGTTCATAGACATCAGTGAACTATGGGGTTAATCAAAGTTAATTTATGATCTGGTCAAAGTCGGTTTGCTTTTCACATGTAGGTTCTTTGGATATCTTTAATTCCTCAATTAAATTTTCATCCAAAAGCTTTTTTGTATATAAACTCAAGTTAAATTTGTTAACATTTCTTGATATATATTTGAAATATATGTATATATATATATATATATATATATATATATTTTTTTTTTTTTTTTTTTTTTTTTTTTTAAAGAAGAAAAATGAAAGATTTTTTTTTTTGTTTTGTTTTATAAAGTACTTTTGAACTAAACAGAATCTGAGCAAAATTGAAATTACTACATTGTTGGCACTATAACAATTTTTTCCAGATCTGTAAGATGTTTCTATCCACTTGAAATCTTCAACTTTCTCAGCTCTATAAAGACATTGACAGAAGTCTTGGTTAATCAGACTTCACAAGCATGGTCATCCCATCAAAGGAATATACTATGAGCTTTATAGATTGATGCCTTTCATATTACATTTCATCTTTTGAAAGGGGCAAAGAATTTTAAATTTTGCAACTAGTGATCATTGCATATGCATTTGTCAGATCAAAGGTCATTGGGAATTAACAGGCTCTACTAGCGCCACCACAGATTTGTATGTTTTTTCTTACAAAAAGCTTTCTTTTAAATTCATCAGATCCATCGAGCTTTGGTGAAACTATTCCAACTTGATGCAATCACAGAGAGCATCTGCAATTATGTGCAGCGAGAATCTCAGGTCTTAACGAGCTCATTCAAATCTGCGGAATATATACTTTGCATTACGCTGCATTTATTAGCATGTTGTCTGAATTTCTTACGTTTATTAATGTTCTTTTTCCAGCCCGGTCATCTCTGGATGCATCTGAGAACTTATCCAAACGGGCAGAGGGAACGGATGAATGCAGAGGCGGCAGTTCATCCATTGTCAGAAACACCCACAGGCTATGTTCTGTATAATATCACTCATTTTACTGCCTTCATATAGTTCGCTCTCCGTGATGATATTGTTGATGCTGGAAGAGCAGTGCGAGCGGGGAACCTAATTACCTTAGCCTGATGGACAGAAAATGATCACCGTGAACGTGATAAGGCTCCAACGCGTTTGCAGGGGAAAACGACACGGGGTTCCCTGCCGTGTTGCAGATTAGAAAACCCACCTGTGTCTTCATCTTAGACCTTAATGCAGAGTCGCCGCGGTTCTCATACCTGCTCTGCTACAAAATGCAAAAATGATTGTCAGTGAGCTGGGACTCCCCAAGAACTTTGTTTTCACTTTGACGAAGGTCTGACCCCTTGAATAACTTTTACAGCCTTACTGGAAGAAAAATTATAAACGCAAACCCAGAAAATCAAGTTATCTCCTGTTGGAGGACTGTTAGTTTTTTGCTAACCTTCAATACTGACATTTGAAAAGTGAGACTAGGGTAATCGATGTAGACCAGTAATCAATATCAACGGATAATACGTCAGGTTGAATTTTCAATAATTTCACTGAACTGCACAGCAATCCGGGGGATTTAGGCCGAGGAAAGGATTTAGCTGCTTGTCCTCTGACAGCTAGCTAAGCAAGATCGGTGACATCAACTAACTCTACCTTTGGTTACCTAGCAAAAACCTGCTGAGAGTAACTTGTGCAGCAGCAGTTAAAAGTTTCACCAAAGTGCCTCATAGCAGCGTGGAGTGAAATCCGTGGATAAGACGTCAGCATTTCAGACATTTAAAACAGAAAAATGAATCATCAATTATTGATAGACTGATGAGAAACACTCATGATACATTTTTCAGCCATATTGTCCAACTCTAAATGAGATACACATTTGTATTCAGCCGTGCTGCATCAATACTTTATTAAGTGACTTTTTACCAGCAAGTCTTGGAATGGATCTCTACGTCTAGATTGAAAATAAAACCTATTTTTTCTTTTTAAAAACAACTCGCTATCTTTTCAAATTGAAAAGATAGCATCTGAAGAGCGGTTACAAGTTTTAATACGGATTCTTAGTCGGATTTAGGTTGTGACATTAATTAGACACTTGAATATGCTTCAATCCAAGCCCTTGCATTGTAGCTCTAGCTGCAGGTTTAGGGTTGTATTTTAGCTAAAAGGTAAATCCTTCGCCTCCAAACTGTATATAAAAAACATCTTATCTTTTCTTAGTTTTTTCTTTGCTAGAGGGACAGTAAAAGTTCTGGAAATGTCCATCAGCTATAATGCCATAGCACAGAAGAATCCACCTTCTGTCACTCATTTAACCAAATAATGTATATGGAGTGTATTCTTCTTTACCAGAAGAGATCTTCATACGTGTTATGTATTCATTTCAAGATGTAACAGATGTATTTGTGTTTAACTGATGTCAAATTTAGACTGTACATGTATTTTCAGCTGAAAGAGTGCAAGTGTTTCAAGATGAAGAGCACAAACTGTGAAGAAGCAACAGAAAATGGATGACATTTTTCAAACCGAGTGTAGATTGTTGCATTTCTCGCATTATTTGGCGCGCCGCTGTTAAGCTTGGAAGAGAGCTGCTTTGAACTGCTGATGCACATTGAGAGGAAGCAAGTCTTCTCCCTGGCAACTGTGCAGGAAAACCTACTCAAACTGTTGAAAGCATGAAACCAGATAAACATAACTGTGACATGACATTAAAGAGTTTTTGCTGCAGTGACTAAAAATTGCTACTGAAACCGGCAACCATGGCCGTTTAGATGCGATAGAGGTCCGACACCTTTAATGTCATTAAAGGTGTCGGACCTGAATGACATTTAGTGATCTCTCATTGGATTATTATTTTAGGGAAGCCGCTTTATGGGCGCTTTAATGGATGCTTTTGTAGGCGCTTGATTGATTTTATGACTACTGCAGTCCATGCAATATAAAGACATTAAACCTCCTAACAGTGTCTCCTTAACTTTCCTTGCACACTCTGGAATATGAAGCAATTTTCTAATCCTTGTCTACAACGAGGAGGGAAATTTCAGAACAACATGCCAAAGAAACTAAATATAGACAACATGATTTGACCTTTCCTTATTGCAGCACCTTTTTTTTTTTTTTTTTAACATCATTTGCCCTGTGGCTGTATTGTACCTTAACATCCTGCCTAACTATTTGACTGTCAGAAAATACAGAAGGCATCTACAGCTAATGCCACCTGAGTCTTTAATTACCTCATTAATTTAGACTGGCAGAGGAGGTTAAAATCTCCCTGTGATCCCCAGGCTCCGCACATGAACATTAGTCACTGAATGGAAGGCCGTAACCTCCTTCACCCATTTTTGAGACCTTTAAGCACTTAACAAGATTTAATTCTAATACAAGAATTTATCATTAAAAGTCTTGCTGCAGCTTTTTGGAATCCAGCCGAATTGTTGATTGACTCAAAGCGAAGCCAACTTGTACTTTGTAATTGGCAGCGGTTGATGAAGGGCTTAAGAAGCATTTGGCCCCGTGTGGTTTTCCAAGAGGACTTCCAGTGGTGGGGAGAAAATAACGGTTTTCACCTTTAAATTTCATTAGTCGCTGAAAGTAAACTATCAAAATGTTGTTCATGCAGCTAGTTAGTCTGCTTTCATGAGAAGGTACTACTGGTTCAATTTCTTTCCAAAAAAAAAAAAAAAGAAGTATCAGACGCACAGTGCTGGAAAAAAATATTTCCACACTTTTACACCAATATCGTTTTCATTTTTAGCTTTTCTTTGTTTCAAATAATCAAACGTCAAAATTTCTTGATTGACTAAAAGCCGAAACCATAGCTTATCTCTGAACAACCCAATTTTTTGGGTCCAGGTTTTATTACTTACTGCCTGACGTACAGAATCAAGAAATTACTTAAATAGAACTGGTCCTAGTAAGTCAACTGAGATATCTCCAAAAGCAATACCTCATGCAAACAACCAACCATTAAAGTCATTGACAATCAGTGGTAGGACCAAGTCAACTCATAGAGAAATCATTGAGCATTGGTGACCATTCTAATACAAACAGGCTAACAAAAATTGCGCAAAGAATGCCTGAAGAATGAAAATGACATGTAAACCTATGCAGGTATCTTTTGCCTCAGTTAATTTAATAATTCAACTGTAAGAGGAAGAAAAGGCAAAATTGGGAGAGATGAGAGAGGTCCGTGGTCAAAATGACCCAAAAAAAAAAAAAAAAAAAAAAAAGAACAAAAACCAAACCCAAAAAAAAAAAAACATTGAATAACCACAAGGCAAGAAAAAAAAACAACTTCTTAGGTTAATATATGGCACAAAACTACAACCTTTTATAAAGAAACGTCATACCAACGTACAAACATGGCGGCGGTCTTTTTGATGGTGTGGTTTGCTCCAGAAACATCTGAAGAAACATGACAAGTCATCATCAGTTTGTGACCCAAGACAAAAACCAGTGTTTATTTATGCAACAAGACAAGGATCCAATAATTCCTGAGAAACATTTTAAAAGATATATCATGTTCCTAAATCATTAGGTATTTATGAATTGGCCAACCTAAAATCCAGACTTAAATCCACCTTGGAAATTTGTTTGAGGATCTAAAACCTCTAGCTACAAGCACACACAAAACACTAAATCAGATTACATTTGAAAGATGAGGAATACTTTACATGTGGCTGCTCTCATCTGCAACTGTTATTTAAAGTTGTGACTGAAGGACAGGGGTTAGGAAGAGCACAAAAACACATAGAGGCTTCTCAAGATTACGTCAAGATAGGAGAATAATAGAGGGAGGCCTGAGATGGAGGTTATAGTGGCCAACCTTCACGCTTAGCAAAAGGAAGAGGGGTCAGCACACATCCTGTCTCTACCAAAATTGGAATTAAACAAGAGAGCAAGCAAAGCAGTCGGAATAGACGCCGATGAAGTGATAGCAGGGAGGAGGATAAGACTGATGGCTGATTAATGAACTGTTCCTTTTTGCCTCAGCTAGAGAGTCTCCACTAGTGCAGCCAAACAGAAAATGATGCAGAAGTTGATGAAAGTGAGGAAAGCAATCAGTTCACGAAACTGTTCGGAGGTTGGAAAAAGGATTAGCAGAATGGTTAACAATAGTGCTGATTGAAGGAGTGAAAGAGAGTTGCCGAGTGCAGTGTACCAGAAAAAAAAAATGTTTCTGAATTTCTTTTTAGAAAAAAAGCGCAGTATTTTTTTTTTTTTCCCCCCCAAGCAACCTTGACCTTCTTATGTATAAGTAACTTAAAAACCTGAAGCTGCCTTTTGTTGACCTGGTTTAGGTGGAGATCACATGACACCCTGCATTCTCAGTGTCTGCAACTTTTAGTCCTCGAGGGCCGAGTTCTGCAACTTTTAGATGCCCCTGGTCCAACACACCTGAATCATATGGCTGAATTACCAATTTAGTACGCAGTCAAGTTCTCCAGAGTCCTGCAAATGACCTGATTATTGGACTAAAAGTTGCACCAACCCTTGAGGTCTTCGGTTTCATACCTGCTATACAGATCAATGCCTATAGATCTGCATAATTCAGCCTGGGTAACATTTTCTGATCATATAAACTGTAATTTTATGTTATGACTTGAATTTATTTCCAAAATTTCTGAAAACTGTTTCTAAATGGTGTCAATTCACAAAATCAAACAGTATGTATCTTAGTAGAGTTATGACAGAGTGACTATACTTTGCATGACAATAGATCACAGTAGATTATTATATAGTAAGATTGACTATGAGCAGATTTAATTGCTTCCTATAATGTCAAATGTTATGAGCTCGTCAGACAACATCATTACCAGAAGATATTTGCTGCTAATTTAACAATAAGTTGTAGAAACATGATCAAGAATCTTCGTTTAGAGATGCATCTGGAGGCAAGAGGAAATGCAATAAACGGAGAAAGATGATGAGAGATATAAAAACTTTTCTCATACCGACTTCGCTAAACAGGGCCAAAATCACCAACAAGCGATAAATCACAGCACTTTCCAACAAATAACTTGATAACAAGTCAAAGGTAGGGACTGAGAGGAGAGATGAAGCTCTGTGTGTCCTTGTAATACCTGCAGGCTCCCCCTCCCCGCCCATCCTTTAAAAAGCACTGAATAAACTAAACTGGCAGCTTACAGGTCCATTAAATCAACTGTGATTGTGGCGGAGAAAGAAAACGGGAGCAGTATTACATTTGTGTTATTGGTCAAATATTACTGGCCTGTGAAGGAAAGAGGTGATATCCAGAACGGGGGCCGGGCAAATGGAGAAAGAGAGCAAAAAATGAAGAGGAGGAGGAGGAGGAGTGAGGAGGCAGTGGAGCGGGTTGCATGTGTCCTTTCTGATAACTGAGTTTTCACTTGCCTTCGACCCCCTCCTTGCTGTAATAGGAGCTGACACCTATTTGTGACATATGACTGTATCTCTGATTGCCTGGGGCCTGATAGCATTCTGATGCCCCAGCTCAGCTCATGATGGAGGGATAGTGAGACTGAGCAATGGAAAAATGGAGGAGTTTGTGGCTGTAATGCGCCCGTCAGGGTGATACTATATCTTTGGGAGATATGGAGGCTGCGTGTCTGCTGGTGGGGGGGGGGGGGAGCTCAGGTAGTTCATGTGTTACTTAGTTGGAGAAATGATGGAAGATGTGTGGGAGAAATTGGATGGAGGGAAAGTCGCCAAGTACCTCAAGTTATCAGTTCTCCTCCCCGTATCTAATTGCTGGATGCTGGAGCAGGTGTGTGTGGCAAAGCAGAGCAGACATTACACTGCTGTGACACTGAACTAAACAATGCCACATGAAAAGAATGTCTGCGGTTGAGACAGGCTTTTTAATGGGCCAGAATACATGGCAAGAGGAGCACAAAGTGACAGCAGCTTTAATCTCAGTAGTTGTAGTGCGACAAAGTCTCTTTGCGTATCCCCGAAAAGATACAGAACCTCTGGTTAACTTTAAAATTTCCGAAAGGTCGCAAATATTTCCAAATCCAGAGTCTTCCAGGGAAGATAGAGGTTATAAAATCCTAAGATTTATCTGCTCAGTCTTCCGGATATTAACATAAATTCTCTCCATCGATTCTTTCCTTTAAAAAGTGAACAATAAGTTCCCAAATCTTGGATTGAGGCAGGCAGTTGCCTTTTAAATGCAAAACGATCAAACCAGCAAATGTAATTTAGTAACATCGCCCAACAAGATATAGACCTTTTTCACGACAACCGGAAGCTGCATCTGATAGGGCTGGGGTACTTCCTGTTTTATTGGCTGTATTTCAAGTACTCTAAGAAAAATGTTTCTCCTCCGGTCCTTTTCATCATCCTTACTTAATTTGCCAGCACTTTCTTTCACTGACGAGGAGGAAATCGCAGCGGCGAATTCGCCCAACAAACGTGTGAAAGGATCCAAGTTCTTCCACGAAGAATATATCCA
>CAEGAE010097363.1:0-58123 GCA_903067095.1 Girardinus metallicus
ATGACACTTTATGACAACAGTCATAAATATTCATGAAGACTTACTCATGTTCATGACAGGTGTTATGTCATGTTTATGACTGTGTCATGACAGTCTTATTCACAACCCGTCAAATAAAGTGTCACCCAGCCCTCTTTACTCTGATGCGTCGAAATGAAAGCAAGAGCAATTATTTGTTCAGACTTTAATCTCAGTAGTTGAACATCAACAGCATCATGAGAACAGAGAAACACAACAGGCAGGTCAGAAAGTCCCGTTTATTCTTGTATTATTATGACTTTATTACGGTATGACGTTATTTTCCAGTAACATGATTATTCTCATAATATGACATCCTCATTGTACAATTTTATTAGGGTTATAAGACTTTACTGTCAGATTATGGCTTTATTCTCAATATGCTGACATTTTTATTATTTGGACTTTATTCTCGTAATTAAAAAAGACTTACTGTAATACTCCATCATACCGCCATGTTTCCTAAAAGCTACTAAGAGTTATCGTATTATTGCACTTTATTCTCCTAATATTAGGACTTTATTCTCATATTATAATGGCTATTGTATATTTTCAACTTTATTGCCGACTTGTAAAATGACTTCTTGTAATGAGTTATTATTTAAACTTTATCTTCAAAAATTTTGACTTTATTGTTGTATGACTATTCTCGTGTTATTACAACTTTATTATTACTTTTGACTTTAGTCACGTAATATTCTAACTTTATTCATATAGTTATATAAAACTGATTAGTTTTACCCTAATTCTCTGCCGTACTTTTATGTTTCACAAAAGCTTTTAAAAGTTTAAAAAAAAAACTAATATACATATTTTTTTTATTTTGTTTTAGGCAAGATGTTTACTGACACCTTTGGCCAGTAAGAGGGAAGCTAATAAATGTTTGATGGGAAAATAAAATCAAACATGCCTCATATCGGATTGGAGTAAAAATCGAATCATTATTCACCTTTAATGTTTTTACAGCTTACACTACTAACAACCAAAGCAAGATTCAAAATTTCCCTCTAAATTCAATCTGTTAGATATTTGCTAGAAAACCAGACTGTTGTTCGTAATGCGAACACCTACTTGGGCCCCTGCGCTCCCTCCGGCAGCTTCTGCATGATGTCGATGAGTTTGTCCGTCCAGTCGCCGGCCGAGCGGATGTGGACGCTGAAGAAATCCTCCTCGGGGGCAGAGGTCATGGTGAACGGGTGCCACTCCAGCTGCGAGATGGCCGGGCAGTTGAGGAAGACGTACTGGCCCACGTCCATTTTGAAGCCCTGCTTCACCAGCTGCAGCTCCAACACTTTGGACGGCCGCATCACAATCTGCGAAAAAAAAAAAAAACTTAGTCAGAGCCGGCTCAAGGAAAATGGGAGTTAAGCAGCTGCTTTGGGCCTCCACACCAGCAGGGGGCCCCCAAGATCAACACCACACTAAGCTAGTGTGATAAAATATATTTAAATTTAAAATAACATTGAATAATGCAAACTACATGCTATTACACATAAATGAACTATTTCTGTTTTATTTTTATAGTTGTTACACATATAATACACTGCAAAACACAAAATCTTACCAAGAATATTTGTCTAGTTTCTAATGCAAATATCTTACTATACATGAAATAAGACAAAACAAACTTACAAGTAACTGTTAAGCAGGAAATATGAGCTTATTTTAAGCCAATAATTTATTGTTAAAGCCAATAAATCAATGTTAAATCATTAACTTTGATTAAAAAAGTACCAGTGATTATTTCACAAAACATTTTCCTCATGTTATTTATAAAATAATCTGTCCATAGAACAAGTACTTTTTAATCAATATTAAAGAATGCAAGTTAGTTTTATCTTATTTCATGCGTACTAAGATATTTTCACTAGAGACAAGACAAAAATACTAAGTAACATTTTGTGTTTTTGCAGTGTAGTTTAATATTTTCCTGCTGTTGACTGTGGAAACTGTTGGGGAAAGATAAGACATTAACTTGTCACCTTGTTTACTGTAAATGTAGTGTTTAATGTTACTTTCATACATTTCAAAATCCAACAAATTTTTTGTTGTTGTTTTTTTACTCCTGTAAGGTCAAAATCAATTGCCACAATAACAGTGGTATTATGTAAGCTAATTACAAATTACACTAACAAATGTAGAAAAGATGAAGCATCTGGTGGTGACATGTTGGTATGGGAGGCCCCAAATGAAAATTTGTTCAGGGCCCCAAAAAGGCTTTGGCCGGCCCTGCTCTCACATCATTCAGCAGCAAGAAAACACATAAAAATAATAATAAAACTGATGTTTTACCTTCCTGTACTGGACATTCTGCGTGTAGCGAATGAAGCGCAGCAAACGCTCGCACAGATAAATAACCATTGGGCCGATCACGTACCGCCAAGTCTACAGAGAAAAAGGAAGAAACGATGACGTTCTTCATACTGGGAGGAGAATCAGACGGAGAAACTGAAGTGAGAAAACACAAACCTGAGCCGGCCCTCCTATAAACTGAGGGATGGGACACTCGGGAATCTTTCCCCAATCTTCTGTGCGGTTGTGACAAAACAAGGGGTTGTGTTCTTCATACGACTCTTCATCCTGCCTCCTGACGATGTACCTGAGGATGAAACGGGCGGGTAAATAAACAACAACGCTGCAGGAGAAGAAGAACGTCAAAGGAAACAAATTCTCTCCTACCCGATTCCATGAATGACGAGACCGGCGAAGAAGATGATGAAGAGGTGGTGTGTGTACCAGAAGACCTCGAAGTAGCTGCGCCTGATGACCTCCATGGAGGACGTGATGATGAGTATGAGCGCCAGAGTGATGATGACGCCGGTGAGGCCGGCGATGGACGTGAAGACGAAGTAGGTGGGGATTTGTTGCGGATTCTGAGGCAGAGCGAGAACAAGAGGAAATATCTTTAACCCTATTTGAGAATATTTGACCAACCTGATGCTCTTTGCTGAATTGAAAGCAAAAGTACAGTTTATTATGTATGACAGCATATTAGGGTTAAGAAAATAATGGAGTACATTTTTGTCACAAAACTCAGAAATTTTCTATAAAAGAAACAAGGACATTACTAAAGAAATAGAAAACATCTGATTTTGGAAAGCTGAAAATTTTCTAGAAGAAATTCAGAAATTTTCAGATTAATCTCAGAAATTTTCAAAAAAAAAAAAAGAAAAGAAAAAAAAGTTTCTGATTTTGAACATTTTCTTGAAGAAACTCTGAAATTAATCTCAGAAATTTTTGAAAAAAGAGAATGGAAATTTCTGAGTTTCAGATTTTTAACTTTTCAAACTCAGAAATGTCCATGTTTGTTTCTAGACATTTTCTGAGATCAATCTCAAAATTTATGAAATTTTGGAGCAAATTTTCAAACTCAGAAATGTAGATGTTTTTTCTAGAAAATTTCTGAGATATGAAGAAAACAAAGATATTTTCCTTTGTGGTGACAGAATCTGGTCTATTTGCTGTGGTACATAATCCAAAACACATTTAAGTTGGTGTTTCCTGTGGGAAAAGTTATTTTTCTTCCATCCTGAATGTCATTTATTGGGAAATGTGGCATAATTTTCTTTATTTGCATTGGAGATGTAAACATGGCTGGCTTCAGTGCAGGACTTACGATGTCGTTTTTGCGGATTGGGTTCAGGAAGGTGGTTTTGTGGCCTGAATCGTCTGACTCGTGTGAATCGTGTGAATCGTCTGAATCGTCAGTGTGGTCCTCGAGGTTGGACAAAGCGGTGCTGAGGTTGCCGTAAACTCCCTGTCTGCTGTTGTTCAGCCACTCCACGTTCAGCAAGTGGGCGACCGTATGAACGGCTGCAAGAGCCAACAGGAGAGAGGTCACTGCTTCGTTTCTGACTCTGGTTCTGCTGTTTGCTGATAAACTGCTGATAAACTGCAGTTTATCAGCAGTTTATCAGCGCTGGGAAGGATCCCAACGCTGATAAACTGCAGATTAAACATGTTTGAACCAACAAAAATTCCAGAGGTATTTAAAATATTCTGTCCTTTTGACAAGGGCCAACAAATCTCTACAGGATTTTAAGCTCTTTTTATCTGTAATATTGTAAAATTGCAAATAAATTATCCAGAAATTAAGACATTATTACTGGTCCAATGATTTTACTTTGTGATTAGGGATATCCGCGTTTTCTCTAACTTTCTTTTAACTTTTTTTTTTTTAAATCTACTCATTCTCTTATGTCTGAAGTCTGAAAATAGAAATACAACTGTGTTTCTTTAATTTGAAAAGCAAGCAACTTTTAATAGCAACTTCAATTTTAAAGGGTCAAATTTAGGTTCAAAATTTAGTTAGCAAATAGCTAACCTATGAACAAAAATGACAATTATCAGGAAACGTTTTTTTTTTTTAATCAAAAAAGTGGAAACAATGGTTCTTTGTGGTTGTGGGTTTTTTTTAAATCAAAAAAAAAAACCCCACAACCACAAAGAACCATTGTTTCCACTTCTATTTCCTCATCTGCTTACAAGGAAAGATCAGACAGATAAGCATCTTGAAGCATAATTGCTCCAACATAAACGCATTAAGGAATTGTATTGTTATAACAGATTTAAAATGTCAAACTAATTGTCAAAAAGCTAAATGAATGTAATAGTCCTGTCAGAGTTGTGTGATTGATTTAGAAATGGATGGATGAGTTCACCTGTCATCAAGGCGATCATGTAGGCCACCAGCTTGTGGAAAGTCAAGTTTTTGTCCAGTTGTTTCCTCATTGTTCTGCTGCAGCGCTGAAAGAGTTACATGGAGGGAAGCCAGGGTTAGAAACATGCTAGGCTTATTTTCATTATTCTCCACAAAACCACCAAGTTGCTCAACATCGGCCTCTTAATGCCACTGTTAGGAGTGGTTTTACGGTTTATTGTCCCGTTTAAACCTTATCAATGCTCTCTTTGTTAGTACTATGCGTGGAGCTGTGTTGAAATGGCCTACTTCAGCTACTTTATGTAATGTCTAGAAGGCATATCTCACTGAGAGCCCTTCGTGAACAAATGACTTAAATATTGCTAGCTAGTAATATCCGACGTTTGGGACATTTTCTCTCGTCATTTATCGACTCATCCGCATTTAATGTTTACGGGTCATTAACACGCATCTCATTCACTAATGTCACTAGTTTGGTAGAATAACACATTTTATCACGCTGTGCTAAACAGTTGCAGTACGATGACTGACGACATGCTAGCTAAAACAGCCAGACAAATGCGGGTAACCATGGCAACCAGTGAGCGTTTAACGGCCGCCTGACTCCTTCTGCAGTTGAGTTGCGCGCGCATCCGCTGTGTTTCCACACAAATAATTCCTCCATAGAAATAAGTTGCGCACAAAAGAGTCTTCCCACAGTTATGCAGATAACTTACAAATCTATTTGTCTCTTAATTAGCGCGGCTCTCTCTTTTTTGGACTGCTGTTAAACAATAAGAACGTTTTTTGTTGTTGTTGTTGTTGTTTTTTTAAATCACCAAAACACTGAATGTATTTTATTTGGTGGCAGTAGCTACGTTTCCATACAATTGAGCGCAAATCTTTGTCTCTGTTCTGTTAATGTCGATAAAACCAAATGTTGCTATTGCAGTGTTTCCATTAAATGTAAAATGAAATTAAAATCATACACGAATAAACTTGATCAGGTGATAAGTCATAACAAATCATGGCAGTAGCAGACGTAAACAGTTACATGATGTATTTTTATAATTCAGCCATGGCGCTGGGCCTGTCACGATAACAAGTTTTGCTGGACCATCAAGTAATATAACGCAAGAACACATTCTCAAAGACTAATAAATTTTAAATTCTAATGAATATTTAACACTGGAACTGAAAGACGTTATAAATGTCGAAAATAAATAAACAACAACAAATAAAATGAATTATAAAGTTTCTGTAAACGAAATTGTCCTTCAAAAAAGGGCTAAGCAGCAGACTGAAGACTTTTATCATTCAGTTTTTGGTAGAAATAGAGAAAAGAGAAAAACAATAAATCATGCAAATGAAAATTATTGAGCTTGTTTTATCGTGTGATTAATTCATTTATTGATTATTGCAACAGGTCTAATTGTCACCACAGATGTCAGATTTTGGTTAAGTAAAACTGTCAAAAACCTGGCTCAGAAGTTTAACTTTAATAAAACAAATCGACTTTGTTGTCAAATCCAGCTTTCAAATGTTTTTTTAATCTTGCTTCCTGTACTTTTTAGGAATAATTTTACAGTTTTAAAGGTCTTAATGGCTTTTCCCCACCTTATTTATCTGAACTTTTAAGTTTTTACTTTTAAAGTTTTTTCTGCACAATACATCAACTTCTATTACATTTTCAAAGGGTAAAGCTGAGATTTACCAGATTTAATCTACTAGAGTCTTTGTCAGTAAATGTGGCTTGTGGTGTGAAATTAGGCGTGTAAACATCGTCCTACCACGAAGGATCCTCGGAGCAAAGACAGCAGGTTCCTGCACACTGGCAGCAGGATCAGCATGCAGTTAAAGTTCAGGACGGCTGCAGGAGCTCTGGCCCAGGCCAAGGCAGACTGCAGGAGGGGAAAAAAAATACACGTTACCTCAAATTATTCCTCCATTTAATGTTGATTATTTATGACGAAAACACCAAATTCAGATTCACAGACAGTTTGATCATTCATTAATTCATTAAAACTGGCTAAATACAGGAAGTGTTTTCAAAGAGAGAGCGATCTGAATGCTGTTTTTGCTACTAGGAATTGACCTGTTTTATTGAGATTGTTTTTAAATAAGTTTCAAAAGTAAAAAACAAAAAATGTTAATTTTTTTTTTACATTAATCTAAAAATTCTGAGTTTTTTGCGGAAATGTATTCCATCTACAATGGCCGTAGTACGTAAGTTTAATTCCGAAAAGTAGAAGATAAAATGTTTTAGTCATGCGAATCCTTCTGACTTGTGACAAAGAGTTTGTACAGCCCTTGTATATAACCAGGCTCTTTTCAATTATGCCTCCAAATCTCAGGTATTTGAAAAGCATCGCAGTTTCGGTCGTGTTCACTACTCACCCCCAGCAAATGACGGGTGTAGTAAAACTCCTCTCCGTGCTCATACACGAAGTAAAACCAGACAAAGAGGAAGATGTTCAAGCCCATCCAGACGGACTGCGAAAACAAAAAGTGTTCATTAGAAAACGGATCTCTTTCAGAATTACGCGCAAAATCAGTGCGTAAAACTCCGCTAGAAGGTCTAATAAATCCTCAAATAAAGCAAATAAAGTATGGATAAGGACTCACTATTATGATGGCTGAAAACCAATTATTGACAAACCAGTTCCCCATGATGAAGGCTTCTTCTCGGCTCTCTGTGGCTCCTCATCCTCAGCCCGATGGTTTTATAGCTCCCACCTGCAGAGACTCCTCCCTCCATCACTCTCAGATGCACAGGCAAGCATATCCTCCTCCGCAGTAGGTGAAAGTACGCTGTTCAGGAAGTTCCGAGGAGGCTTGAAGAATCGCATTCCTGTATGCTGCAGCGTTAACATTTACTGGACTGAGGGAGGAATGAGGAAACAAGCACCGACTCCATCCAGGACACCTCACTCTGCTGCGGTGACGCAGTGAAGTTTTATTAACGCAACCTGAGTAACTTTTATTGTTGTGCGTCTTAATATGTTGAAATATAAGAAAGGTTAAGTCATTCAGTTAAAACTCTGAAGCTTCTAAAGATGTAAACTTTCCAGCTATGGAAAGTTTAGTGGAAGGAAAGAGTGTGGCATAAAAAAAGAGGGGATTGTGTTTTCACGATGCGGTGCAATTTTCACATTCCTTAGTCACTTTCGAACGGTATATTAAGGCTATATATTTACGCAAAAAACAAACAAACAAAAAAAAAACTTCTTTTGAAATTTTGAGATTAAACTCTGAAAATGTCTAGAAAAAAAAAAAAACGAAATTTCTGAGCTCCAAATGTCGAATATTTGCTAGGAAAAAGACTCAGTAATTCTGAGATCTCAAAATTCCCCCAAAGTTTTTTTATAGCGGAAATTTACCCCTCATTTATTTTTTATAAACGAACCGGAAACAACTTCTGTTTCCAGATAATTAACTCTATTGCTCTAGAAATCAATACCTGGAGACAGAGGGCAAGAAAGTCCAGAATCCAAGCTGTTTACCGGGAAATGCACGTCAAGCTTCCCTCTGCTGATGAGCTTTATGGAGAGGCTGATTTTATTCTCCAGCGGGTTTTCTACCTGCACGAACACACCTGCTTCAGCAAACTTACCTCCATAAACCCCAATTTATGAAAACATGGCGTGTGCAAAAATGACAAACGTCAGACCCATTTCATTTAAGACTTGTATCGCGATAGAAATGTAATGGAAGAGTCTTAGCCCCATCGTACCGAGCTAATGTAGCATCGTTTGGGTTAGCAACAGAAGTGAGCCGGTGGCGTAGATGATCGTCGTCAAGCCAACTGGCGATACATCTGTACTTAAACCATCAGAATGATAGACGCAAAAAAGCTAGCTAGCTAGTTTTTCCTCCTTCTGTTTCCACGGCAGCAACCAGAAACAATAGTTACTGGGAACTAGCTGCTAACATAACCTTGCTAGCTAACTGCTAATATACCTTTGCTAGCCACACAGATATGAATATTCATGTTTACGGCTAGCCAGGGCATATTAGCAGCTAGTCAGCGGTAGCCTCAAGAAGCGACTCAAAGGGTTGACTGACAAAAAATAAAAAAATAAATCAGGAGAGAAAAAGACTACATAAACAAAATTTGGGTATTACATCTTTAATGGGATGTTTTATTAGATGTGTGTTCAGCATTTTGGTGAGTTTTGCATTTTGAAAGTGCTTATAAATATAGCTGGCCTGGCTAAATAGTCCTGCCACCGCAAAATGTAAGCCCTGTGATTAAATACATAAGGCCAACATTCCTTTAAAAAAAAGAAAGTATTTAAGACATCTAAAGGATATAATTTTAGGTGCACGAATTTAAGACTTTAAGGATGCGTGGACACCCTCATTAAAGAAACTTTGGCTTCCTTAACACGCAATAGAGCCATAGAATGTCATGTTGCAGTAATGCAGCATTTAATGGGCCAAATATAAAGTGCATAAACTGCATATGTACATATTTTAAATAAGTTGCCATTTCTGTTGTAAAAATGCTGGATTTTTTTTAGATTTTGTTCACTTTTTTCTTCCAATTGACTTTCTATAACTATGCTTAGAAGTAGGTTTAAAAAACAATCAGCTTCTTTAGCATTTCTTGTATTCGCTTAATGTTTACATCTATTTTATGGTCCTTGTTTGATGCTGTTTTAATTGATTTATTGCAGCACTTTGAGATTTCTATAAATGTAAAGTGTGTTTAAATAAAATTTATTATTAGCAACAATCACTTCTGACTTACTCTCCATGTGGAGATTTTCAGTATCCAACATGATTGCATCAGCTATAAGATTACATTTCTGTAAACCTTTTTAGTATTAAAAATTATGCTATTTTTATTACGTTAAATGCATCTGCAAGTAAGAAAAAAAAAACGTATTTTTTCACTTTATTCAATATTCAAGTAGTACAGTCGTAGTCAAGGCACTGAATGACAAACTAGACAACTTAAAAAAATAAAAACATGCACAGTATCAATTACAAGCTCATTTAGTGTCCACTTCTTAATTTTACACAATAATTAGATTAATTCTGGATAACTTCTGTTACAGAGACCACACCCTTTTAGTTTCTCAGCAAAACATTGTGTCCAACCTTTTGTTCTTTTTCCCCTCCCATTTAAAGGCAGTGAGCTGTGAAGAACAACAGACAGCAGCTGAGAAGAAACCAGTCAAAGCTTTGAAACATTTTCTGTCATGCTGCGTTCGAGTCTGATCAGTGCAGATGCAAGACGTGTGCAAACGGGGGAATTTTGAAACCCTGAGAGGAGGTAAACTGAAACTGTCCAGGGTCAGTGTTTCGGCCACTTCACACACACACACACACACCCCCACACACACCCAAGCGCCCACACGCACACGCACACACACCTGGCTCAGCGCTGCGCTTTCATCACCTGCTTTAGAGCATCGCCGCATATCTCCAAGTGCGACATTCTTTGGTGGCGTAATCATGATCCAGGAAAGTTCATACACTGCAAAAACAGAAAATCTTACCAAATAGTTTTGGTTCATTTTTTTCTACTGCAAATGCCTTATAACACATGAAATAAAATAAAACTAAATTACAAGAAACTTTTCAGCAAGATTTAGTAGATTGTTTTAAGTAAATAATTTTTAAATATTGATGAAAAGCAGATTATTTCACTGATAGCATAATAAAGTGTCTTAGTGAAATAATCTGACAGTGGAACTAGCTTTTTATCATCAATATTAAGGAATTATTTACTCAAACAAACTCCCATTTCTTGCTGAAAAGTTTCTTGTATGTTAGTTTTGTCTTATTTAAAGTAACTTAAGATATTTGCACTAGAAACTGAACCAAAATTACTTGGTAAGATTTTCTGTTTTTGCAGTGTAGCCTTTAGTGAAAATATTTTAGTAGATTTAAAATAAGATAAAACTAAATTAGAAGTAACTTTTCAGCAGTAGGAGCTTGGTTTAAGTAAATAAATTCTTAATATTGATGAAAAATATTATGAAATATGAAAAATGTAAGTAAAAAAAAAAATTAGAGCCAGTACTTAAAAAAAAAACAATGTTAAGGAATTATTGACTTAAATAAAAGTTCTTGGTTTATGTAAACACAAATTTATGTCTTATAAGTAATATATTTTTGGTACAGAAAAGTGTTTTTCTTTTACTAGCCATGTTATTTATTTACTTTTGTTGTATTTTACTGTCATAGTGAAGTGGGGTCAGAAATCTCCAGTGACTTTTTACTCTTAAACAAACTTTGTCTCAGCAATTATGATCCACAGTACAAGTTTGGACAGGATTCACTTAAAACAAGCTCCTATATGTTGCCGAAAAGTTACTTGTTAGTTAGTTTTGTCTTATTTCAAGTGTATTGTAGTATATGCAATAGAAAATAGACTTGGCATAATTTTGGTTTTGCAAGGCTGAACTTCAATATTATTCAATCATTTCTAATTCTCTCATGATTCAATATCTTAAAAAATGCAACATTATTCTTAATTGGCATTAGAAAACTTTATCTTATAGAAGTTGAGTTCTTAAATGTTAGTTTGGAAACTAACATTTAATGGTAGTTAAATGTAAGATTTTGTGTTTTTGCAGTGCAGTGGCAGAAACAAGTCTTTTAGTTGCCTTTAGTTGTTTTGTTAATAGTGAAATATTTTGCCATTGGAAACAGCACTGTTCTCCATCATCATTAAGGGTTTATTTACTAAAGATAAACTCCTAAATCTTGCTGAAAATTTACAAGCAAGCCAGTTTTGTCTTATTTTTAGTGTAGTAGGATATTCGCACAAGAAAATAGACCAAAGGTACTTGGTAAGGTTTTGCGTTTTTGCAGCGTAGCTTCGAGTGCAAATATTTTAGTCAACTTAAAAGAAGACAAAGCTAAATTTCAGCAAGAATTAGGAGCTTGTTTTAAGTCAGTAGTTCTTTAAAATTGATGAAAAAGTTCTAGTTTCACTGGCAGATTATTTCACTTATAAAACATGAAAAAAACATCACAAGTGAAAATAATCTGCCAGTGGAACTGGTACTTTTTTCATCAAGATTGAGGAATTATTTACTTAAAACAAGCTCCAGTATCTTGCTGGAAAGTTACTTTTCAGTTAGTTTTTTTCTTATTTCAGGCGTACTAAGATATTTGCATTAGAAACTTGACCAAAACTCCCTGGTATGACTTTTTTTTTGCAGTGAACAAACTTGCTTAAAAGAACCATGGCTGAACTTCAACAATAATCTTCAGTAATTCATCATCTAAAAAATGCAACATAATTTTGAATTGGCGTTAGAAAACCATCAAATACGTTTAAGAAGTAGATCTTTAACCTTATATGTTTGTAAGTTTTGTCCTATTTCAAGTGTAGCAAGTTATTTTCATCAGAAATTGACCAAAAATACTTGATTTTTTCCAGTACCTGGTGATTTGCCTAAGCGTCTCATTTTTCCCAGCATTCCTCCCGTTTTTGGTGCGTTTTCTGTCAGGCTAAGGACTCCCGCTCGCCCAGCGGCCCGGCGCCGTCTGGAGGAAGGCAGTTCTGAGGGTCCAGCAGCTCCAGCGGCTCCTCCTTAAGCATGGTGGCGGCGGTGGAGTAGGAAGGCGGCATGCTGCCCCGCCGGCTCGCGGCCCGGCGCCGGCAGCAGACGCAGTGCAGGCAGTCGTGGACGTTGTACTTGAAGAGGCTCCTGCACGGGTGGCAGAACTGGTAGAAGAGCAGCATGAAGAGAACGGCCAGGCTGTAGCAGATCAGCAGCTGCACCACCACCAGCGGCGCGCACACGTACTCGTAGAAGTCCGACTTGAAGAAGTACCAGAGCGTGATGAGGACGAAGTTCTCCAGGAAGCGGCCGGAGTAGTAGAGCGCCAGGCGGCGCCAGCTCTGCTTCCGGTCGATGAGCTCCTGGTGGGCCAGGTCGAGCTCCACGGCCGACCAGCAGAACACGTTGATGCAGGCGTACAGCAGCGTGAACATGCACAGCACCACGGCGGTGCCCAGCTTGGAGAAGTTATTCTCCACGCCCTCGGCCAGCGAGCCTCTCCGCGCCCAGAACTCCACCCACGGCAGGAAGAAGAAGAAGAGCAGGTTGAGAGCGCCCACCAGGATGACCCAGTGGGTCAGGGCGGTGCTGAACAGGACCAGGGTCGTGACCCGGGTGGTGATCTCCAGGGCCCGCCACACCACCATGCACAGGTAGGCGGCGGGCCGCAGCCGCACCTTGATGGAGTCGTAGGTGATCTGGATGGCGAGGGCGCTGCAGACCAGAGCGCCGTAGGTGATGGAGATGAGGGTGATGATCATCAACGCCACTGCAGAGAGGAGAGAGAGCTTAACACAACCGGAGCGGGATGATCCGGAGTATAACACACACACACACACACGCCCGCAAACACACACACACATTTCTGATGGGAAATTACAATTTTTTTTTTTTTTTTTTTAAATCGGCTTATAGCAAATATGAAACTAAATATGGAAACCAGAGGAGATGAATGGATGGATGGATGGACAGACAAATGAATGGATGGATGGATGCAGTAAAGAAAGAAGGACAAATGGAAGAGAGGAAGGACAGACGCTGGTTAATAGCAGAAACTTTTTTTCCCCAAAGACTTCCAGTTTTTCCAGACCTTTAAACATTCCTGAACCAGGTGAGGTTTCCAGTCTCACTGCCCCGACATAAACTCTGAGATTAAATGTCTTTTGGTTGAAATTGACTCGTTTTCCCCTGACCTTCCACTGGAGCAGCTCCGTCTGAACTGGTTCAGATCTTATCAGAAGCTGGTTGATTTCAATCAGCCTCATATAAACACAGGTGTGTCCGATTCCCAGCAGGGCATTAGTCATCAAAGAGCGCCAAGTACAGAAAACAAACCACCTGACCTCAGAAAACCCAAAACAGTCCTGTCCTGACTGTGGGGTTTAAGCAGGGCTGAATACAGGCTTGGAAGAAGGATTCAAATGTGTTTATTGGTGTGAATGTTGGGTTTGTTCCAACCATCCTTCCAACCCTCCTGTATGCATTCACACTGATAATAACTCCTGCTCTGGTGCCACCTTCAGGCCAAAGCGAGGCCTCTCCCAAAAGGCTCAGTGTCAGGCCACAAAGCTTATGTTTAAAAACTGTGAATGAATCTGTAGTGGCGATTGTTTTCCTAACCAAACATCCAATAAAAGTTCCATCAAGCCACTACTAAGGCACTGGGGTCAAGTTTCTGTATGCAGCCAAAAGAAGGTTCAATGTCCAAACTTGTTGATTGTTCTGGTTGATTTATTTTCCTATTTTTTAGCCAACAATTACAAGGTTCAGACTTTCCTTTGTTCTTAGGCCACCTCTCTTGCTCTGGTAAAACCCATCGGCCCCAAACCCAAATGCCTGCTGGTCCTTTACCAGGCCCCTACTTTGCCAGAAAGAGGACCGACCCACATTTCTTCCTGTTTTACAAAAAAAATAAAAATAAATAAAAATAATAAAACAATAAATAAATAAAAACAATTATTAACCTACAAATTAACTAATATAAAAATATATATATATACATATATAAATGTAAGAATAAACTAACAAAATTCAAATGGATAAAGAAATAAAGAAAATAGCTCCAACAGAATCAAAACATACACTAATATCAGGATGTTCACAGAACTCCATCTTATAGCCAAATGACAATAAAACCAGACATAAACTTATAGGGTTTCTGCAGGTTTCCCCAACACAAGTTTAATACTTTTTAAGAACTTTTTGTATGACCATGTGGTCGCAAACCGACACTTTTATCACACAAAAAAAACAGTTTTCTGACTTAGGATTCTGTAAAATACCGCAACAATTCCTTCAAAGCCTTGTTTTTTACGCCGTTGTAAAACTACCTTCTGAATGGCGAAAATTACAGTGTTTATTCTGGTAATTGAACGCCACTTTGAATGATGTCGTCACGCCTAAAAAGCAGCGTTCAATCATTTTCGTCATTGAGAAGACACTCTTACAACTGCATACAAACTGTGTATTTTTGCAGTATTTTGGTGTCTTAAGTCATAAACTGGCATTTTTTGTTGCTTTTTAACTAGAATGTTTGGTAAAAGTGGGCAATTTATGGCCCATATGGCCTTCCATACAGTGGAAATGTTTTACGTAACAGTAAAGTCCCGTGAGAAAAACAAAAACTACGTACAATATGAGATTAAAGTTAAGATATGTGATTAACGTATTTAATACCAACTTATTTTTCTTAAATAACCGTTAAAAAAAATTACGAATCAGAGACTCAAAATGCCTCGAAATCCATGTTCAAGACTCAAAATGTAATTTCTGCAAAAAAAAAGAAAGCGCTTAGGGAGGATATAAATTAGCATTTCTTACGTCTGTCAGACAGGATGTACTTCTCCTGGATGGTGGCGTACAGCTGGAGCGTCAGCTGAGGCGTGGAGCCCAGGAAGGCCTGGATGACGGCGGTGCGTTTGAAGGCGTTCCGGTGCGTGGCCAGCGTCCGCTCCGTCTGCCCGATTTCCAGCTCTATCTCTCGGCCCTTCTCCAGGTTGGTTTTCCTGGAGAGGGTGACGAAAGGCTCCTCGTTTTGGCCTGCCTTGAAGTAGACCACCAGCGCCTCGAAACACCTGCAGAATGAGAAGCATCGGGAGGTCAGAGTGCAGTACCGCTTGGGCACCAGCAGGGGGCGACATCATGTTAAAAGTTGCAGGACTCTGAGGTTTCTAATGCCAAACTTGAAATTATATCTAAAAACAAATCTCAACTTCTTTAAGGTAAGTGATAAAAATGCAGTTAGCTATTTCAAAACTGTTGATTTTTTAAGAAGTTGAATTATAAATAATTGACATTTAATTTTGAAGTTCAGTCTAGTTTGTTGTAAAGTTTTCTGTAGCAAAAATAAAATCTCACCATGTATATTTGGTCCAGTTTCTAAAATATGTTGAAATAAGACAAAATGAGTAACTTTTTAGCAATCCATAGGAGCTTGTTTTAAGTAAATAATTCCTTAATATTGGTTAAAAAGTACTGAATAAGATATTTTTCCCACAATAAAAAGGAAAATAATCCTCAGTGAAATTTGTACTTAAAAAATAAAAAAAAAATCGATATTAAGGAATTATTTACGTAAAACAAGCTCCTAAAGCTTGCTGAAAATTAGTACCTTTCTCTTATTTTGCACTAAAAACTAGACAAAAAATACTTGGTAAAGACATTTTTAAACATCAGCTTTAGCTTTTCAAGTAGATCAGCTCACAGTTCTGCTTTTGCTTTTTTGTTTCTGCAAATCTGTTACACTTTCACTGTGTTTTTCGGTTGCAGCTTCATCAAGCAGTTTATCCGCAAATGTTTGTGATTTAATTTGTCACCGTGATTAACAATATCTTGTGATGGTGTCAGCATTTTACAGCAGGGACAAGATAAAATAAAATCTAACAAAATTACGTTTTGAAATGTCTCTCTCACTAATTTAACAATTTCAATAACGTTGTTTAACGTATAAAACAAAAGCCAACCTTTAATTCAGTTACACAGCTCAATAAGTCTTTGAGTCACTAGGAATACTAAATATTCACTGCACTGAAACAATCAAATCAAATCATGTTAAATAAATAAATAACCTTCCTGCTCAAATTAAGTGATTAAAGACAATATACTAAAAAAACCTCTAAAAATATTCCTGGGATTTAGCAAATATAAATAATTTTGGTAATTCTACTTAACCTAAAACAATAAAAGTTTAGTCTGATTTAACTACAAGCAGACAGAAAAATGTAAAATTTTTGCTTTCAACTGTAAATGTTTTCCAAATTTTGCTTTTAATCAAACGTTAGATTGCTCTTTATTACAAAACTGTCCAGTTTTAAGGATTTTGTATAGAAATAAAGCACTTTCCAAACCTTGAAATTAAGGCATTTTCAATTATTGTAAGAAGCGTGATGCATGTAAAAATATATTTGTTAAAACAAAGAATATCTGCCAGCTAAATGTTACTCTGTACTCATAAACAGTGGCTGCAGATTTTTCCATACAGGAAAATAAGTCACACATTTGTCATGACAAAGTGGCCTTTCATTGTAAATCTTGGCCAACCAAACCAAACTTTTCCAGTGAACGCTCCAGCAGAGGGCAGCCGGAGGATAAACTGAGAACGTCTGGGTGTGGCTGCCTTAACGTTTGCAAGGTAAATGCTCTCTGTTTGGTCTCCGGGGTGGATGTCGCTCATAAAGAGAGAAAAACAGGTTTTACACAAATATGTGTTCCTGTGCAAGAGGAGAAAAAAAGGTTGAGTCAAAAGAGATAAAAAAAAAAAGTAATAATTCTCATATCATGTCAGAAGCAAGTTTTCAGCCTGCAGCAGTAAAACAATGTAAAACGACGTAAAACAGAAGGAAAAAGCGAGTTAAATGAACTCAAATGACTGGGAGTTGTTTTCCCAGCTCATGACCTCAGCCCCTCTGCAGATCCTCCATGCAGCACTAAATCTCACATGGCTGTGCAGGAATGCACCACCAGACACTGTTGCTTCAGCAGCGTCACACCAAGAATCTTTAGTTTACAGTCGCTCAGAACCGAAACTAAACCGGCTGCAAGCTGGAATATGGATCAAACTAAACCGGCTGCAAGCAGGAATATGGATCAAACTAAACCGGCTGCAAGCAGGAATATGGATCAAACTAAACCGGCTGCAAGCTGGAATATGGATCAAACTAAACCGGCTGCAAGCTGGAATATGGATCAAACTAAACCGGCTGCAAGCAGGAATATGGATCAAACTAAACCGGCTGCAAGCTGGAATATGGATCAAACTAAACCGGCTGCAAGCAGGAATATGGATCAAGAGTTTTACAGAACCAACAACCAAGAAATGACAAAAAACAGGCCAGGAAGACCAATTTCTAAAAACAATTTTACAGTGGAATGGTCTTCAATCAGCTCACAGACACATTCATACTGGTGGTCAGATTTGGCAAAAGTGCCTTGCTCAGGGGAACATCAACACGCAGCAGAGGAGGAAACAAAAACCTTTCAACTGCAAGACGACTATTATTCCCTGTGATTCAACAAAACCTAGCCATGCATTTATGGCAGATATTCCTACAGTGAGACAGTAGTGAGGTGTGCTGGAGGAGACGCAGAGGAGGACATGAGTTCAAAGAATAAGAAGGAGCAAAAAAATTAGCAAAAAGAAAGTGCGAAAGAGTGAGACAAAAAAATAGTAAAAACGAGCAAAAGCACTAAAAAGGCAAAAAAAAAGCCAATGAGTGAAAGAGTGGAAGAGTAAAAGAGTACAAAAAAGAGCAAACGAAAGAGAGGAAAAAAGAGCAAGATAGTGGAAAAAATTAGTGAAAGAAAGAGCAAAAACATGTCAGAAAGCCTGCAAGAAAGAACTAAAGAGCAAAAATAAGAGCAAAAGAAAAAAGCACAAAAGAGTACAAGAAAACACATGAAAGAGAACGAGTGAAAAAATGAGCAAAAAGAGCACAAAAGAAATATTTTTTTTAAGTTTGAACATTTATATTTCACTTAATATGCAGAGTTTTACGTTCTAAGAAACTTTCACATAAACAGAGTTAAAAACTAATCGTCCATCAACCACAGAACAAAAAACATTTTTAAAACACCAGAGAGAAAAACTCAGTCAGGTTATCATTTAAAAAGCACCACAGAAACTTTTACTCTGTTTTTAACCATCAAAATGAACATTGTGTCAACTTTTTCCTCTGCAACATTATTAATTTCTTCTACTAAATAGAGATGGAAAACAACGCTGATCCCATCAAAAAATTAAATTACATGTAGAGGCTTCTTTTAAAAACCTGCACCAAAAATAAAAACCACTTAAAGGCAATGAACTCCACATTTTTTATAAACATATTCCAACAACAAAAAGGAAAACAACGGTGAAACTCGCTTACATTTGAGAAACGTATGAAAAGTAGTTTCTATTTCCAGACAAAAAGCCGTCATTTAGTTGTATCATTTTTAATGTGGGATGTAAAACTCAGGGCAAAATGTTGCTCAATCCGGCAACACTGGTTTCCAATAAACATCCTCCTCCAATCCCATCAGATATTTATGGATAAACTGTAACCTAAAGCTGCAGTTCTGCTCTCCAGATTAACCAATCCGTGTTCGTGTTCCGAGAAATTATAAATTATTATGAAAGAAACAAAAGAAGCAAGATAAAGAAAAAAGAAGAAAGTCAGAAGGAGTGAAAAAAAGAGAACAAGATAAAGACAGAGCAAAGAAAAGAGCAACAGAAAGAGAGCGAAAGAAAAAAAGAACAAAATAATGGAAGAGCAAAAAAAAGACGAAAAGAGTAAAACAAAAATAGAAAGAGAAAAAAAGAGCAAAGAGCAAAATAGAGAAAGAAAGAGCAAAAGAAAAAGCAAAAGACAGAGCAAAAGAAAGAGTGAAAATAAGATAAAGACAGAAAGAAAGACAAAGAGCAAAGGAAAGAAGGAAGGAAAAAACAGACGAGACGGGAAGAATGAAAAGAATGCAAGAAAGAAAAAGAAGACAGAGAAAGAAAGAAGTATGTAAGAAATGAAGGAAGGAAAGAGGGAGAACAAAATGAACAAAGGGCGATAGGAAGGCAGGAAGAAAAGAACGACAGCATTTTGAATTACAAATATTTTCCTTCCTTATTTGGTTTTCCAGACTTTTCCACTGGACTAAAACCAGAAACCCAGCAGGCCGTCCATTTTTATATTCTGTGAGCAGAAACCTGCAGGACTGACAGGGAAGGCAACGCAACGAAGGCAACGCAGCAAAGGCAACGCAGGGAAGGCAACGTAGCAAAGGCAACGCAGGGAAGGCAACGTAGCAAAGGCAACGCAGGAAAGGCAACGTAGCAAAGGCAACGCAGGAAAGGCAACGTAGCAAAGGCAACGCAGCAAAGGCAACGTAGCAAAGGCAACGTAGCAAAGGCAACGCAGCAAAGGCAACGTAGCAAAGGCAACGTAGCAAAGGCAACGCAGCAGAGGCAACGCAGCAAAGGCAACGCAGCAAAGGCAACGCAGCAACAGACGAGTGGATTAGTCAGAATAAATGTGCTGATTTTTAAAGCACTGCTGAATCGATTTATAAACAGAAACGTGGGCCGCTGCTCTTCATTTGCAACTTTTCACATGCAGTCTGTTCCCATCTGTGACTGAAACAGACCAGAGAAGAAGAAGCAGCTCAAACACAACAAATGTCCTCCACTGTTAAAAGGAAACAGCAGTTTTATTTCAGCAAAAATAAAACTGCAAAAACACAAAACATTACCAAATATTTTTAGTCTACATTTAATGTAAATATCTCAGTGCATTTGAAATAAGACAAAACTAACTTACATGTAACTTTTCAGCAAAATATAGAATATTGTTATAAGTAAATAATTACTTAATATTAATTTAAAAAAAGTACTAGAAATAAGTGAAGCAGATTGGAACAGGACAACAGAGTATTAAGGATGAGTTAAGAAAATAAAATAATAAAATTAGAATCATAAAGTCACATAACGGGAAGAAAATTGAAATAATGTGAGAACAGTCATAAATGTTTTACTTTATTCTTAAAATATAACTTCATTCTCATATTATGACTATTCTCATTTTATGTTGATTTTATTTTCGGACAACTTTATTCTTGAAATTTGACTATTGGGATATTATTATGACTTTGTTCTCTTAATATTATGGCTTTATTCTGTTATTATTATGGCTTTATCCTGGTATTACTTTTTATTTATTCTCGTATGTTTTTTAATTCTGGTAATATGACTTTATTCTCCTATGAGTTTATTCTTGAAATATTATGACTTTATTCTCGTGATACTATTTTATTTATGTAACTTTATTTTTTTTTACTTATTATAGTATGGCCTTAAAGCTCAGGTTGTACCTTTGAACTTCTAATATGGAAAGAAATGTCTTGTTCCAGTGGCAGATTATTTCACTTATAACTTCATTACATTGTTTTGGGTGCAGTGTGTGATGAGTGGCGGCCGAGGGAGGGGGCCCTGGCGGTCTGATCCTTGATTACAGAAGCTGGCTCTGGTTCTGGAACCAGTCTCCTTGAGAGGTGCTGGACATACTTCCACTCTGGAGTTGCCCACGGTCAGAGGCGTCAGGCAGGAGTACGTTGGGGTTTACCCCGGAGAATGAGAGGGTAGCCTCCCTCCGCCTACGGGTGGGGGGACGGGGTCCTGACTGTTGTTTGTGCTTACGGGCCGAATCACAGTTCAGATTATCCACCCTTCGTGGAGTCCTTAGAGGGAGTACTGGAGAGTGCCCCTCCTGGGGACTCCCTTGTTCTGCTGGGGGACTTCAGCGCTCACGTGGACAATGACAGTGAGACCTGGAGGGGCGCGGTTCAGCCTGCAGCGGTAAAACGATGTAAAACAGAAGGGAGGTTGTGACCTCGACTTGGGACGCTGTGGGCCTGTGGGCAGAATACTTTGAAGACCTCCTCAATCCCACAAACATGCTTTCCATTGAGGAAGCTGAGCCTGGGGACTCTGGGTCGGGCTCTCCAATCCTGGGGACGAGGTCGCCGAGGTGGTTAAAAAGCTCCTCTGTGGCAGGGGGTGGATGAGATCCGCCCGGAGTTTCTTAAGGCTCTAAATATTGTAGGGTTGTGTTGGCTGACACGACTCTGCAATATTGCATGGACATCGGGGGCAGTTCCCCTGGATTGGCAGACTGGGGTGGTGGTCCCCCTGTTCAAAAATGGGGGCCGGAGGGTGTGCTCCAATTACAGGGGTGTCACACTCTTAAGCCTCCCTGGTGAGGTGTTCCGGGCACGTCCCACTGAGAGGGTAAGACCCAGGACACGCTGGAGAGAATGTGTGTCTTGGCTGGCTTGGGAACGCCTTGGGATTCACCCAGAAGAGATGGAAGAAGTGGCTGGGGAGAGGAAAGTCTGGGCCTCCCTTCTTAAGCTGCGACCGACCCCGGATAAAGCGGAAGAAAATAGATGGATACATACATTTTCTTCAATATTAAGGAATTAACTTAAAACAAGCTCCTAATTCTGTCTGTAAAGTTACTTATAAATTTATTTGTCTTATTTCAAGTGTATAAAGATAGTTGCAGTAGAAACTAGACCAAAAATACTTTTTGTGTTTTTGGTCTAGTTTCAGGCTCACTGACAGTCAGATGACAAACTGTGCGTGCCGAGACTAGCTTGAGCTCACTGCGTAATTATGCCTCAAGATATAATTTACTCAAAAAAAAAAAAAAACCGAACAAGTCAGAACAGGATCCACCCACCCACAAGCTCCGATTTCAGATCAACAGCAACAATAAAGTTGTAAGCTTTTCATTTAAATTCCCACTGGATGCCACCTTGGTTCCCCCAAGGCTTTGCTGCCCAATGTATAGCTCTATCCGGTTACTATCTGTAAACATTATGAGCTGAAACTCCTTGTTTAATAGCAGATATGGTGTGTTTGTCTGTGCAGCCACAAGCAGTCAGGAGTTGCACCATCCCAGAGTCACACAGGAAGCCTCCCATCGGGGCCCCGACCGCATCAGAAGCGATTTTAATCGTGCAGAAGAGGCAGATCGCAGCGCACTGTTATCTTAACACGGGTTTCCTGAACTGAAAGTGCTAAAGCTGAGCTCAAACACAGCAGAGCGGCACAGACGGAAAGCTGCTTTGTGTTAGAGCGGTTTAAAATCGCTGCCAAGGACAAAGCGCTCATGAAAAGAGGGAAGAGGAGTGCAGGAAAGAGAAGAAGAGTGCACACCCAGCAGACGCACCTGCACTGGATTTCAGACACACATCTTTTTTCCAGACTCATCAAGAATTTTCCAGACATTCACTTATTAAGAATAAATCATACAGGAATAATAAAGTCTGAATTTAAGAGTCATGGACTTTAAAAATCTACAAAAAAAAAAAAAAAAATTATTGAAAGAATATGATTGGTTGGTTGGTCGGATGACGGAAGGATGGTAAATGGATGAGTGGATGAATGGATGAAGAAATAGATAGATAATTAGATGGATGGATGGATCAGTGGTTGGATGATAAGATGGATAGAAGGCAATTGGATGGATGGATGGATGGATGAATGAAGGATCAATCTTCAGCCTGATTTTCTTCTGTTTGCTATCAAGTTTCAATCTGATCAATAATCAATAATCAATGTAAACACGAAGAGGTTCATTTCTGCCAATCTGGTGCAGGAAGAACTATTTGAATCCTGATAAATCCTGATCAGCTGATCATCAGCTGCAGCTCCAGATGTTGTAGTAATCAATAAACATTCAGCTGCAGCCGCGCGTGTCATGCGCCGCAGCGGTCAGGAGGTCCATGCGGCTTTATCGCCAACGTGTTAATGAATGACTGTGAACTTTGGGCCGAACCGTCGCTGGCCTGACTCCAGTGGGAACCGTAAGCCTGCAGCCCACGTTTTCCCTCTAATGGATATTATCAGTCAAAAACACAGAGTCAGGAAATATTTCTGCTTGTTTTCACAAAGTCCAAACTCACATTTCTCCCTTTCAAAGCTCAGACGACTAACAGAGCAAAGCAAAGCTCTTTATAAACTAAAGAATGAAGCGTAAATTCAGCTCGCAGGTTGAACTCTTTGCCTCCTAAAAACGACTACGCCCATCAGCACCGTAAATTCACTGTATCGATGTAAATGAACCTGTTGACAAACCAATGTTCAGAAAGTGGAGCAGATTTGAATTGAGCAAAAGTCTCCACCTTCGTCTTCTTACGTGAGTCATCCAGCCGCAGACACGGGTCACAGCCACTCCGATTACATGACTGTCCTCTGTCTTGAAGCAAAACATAAACAGCTAAAAAAAATAAAACAGTTCTGCATTATTCTAACCACGCATGGAAAAATATCAGATGTAATTTGATAAACGAGCAAACAAGAAATGCTAACATGATCTAATCACTTCGATTGTGTTTTTAAAAGGCAGAAAATTCAGCTTTCAGTCCTGTGTATTCTGATACAGCTAAATAAAGTCTTGTGAAATGTAATCAAAGAATCAGCCAAGTGGTTTGTGATAATTTTGGAGGAGCTCAGTTTGATTCGCTGCGTGTTGACAAAATGCAACGCCAGCATATCTGTACGGTTAAGTTCACACAGCAGGCGAATGGGACCCAAATCGTTTTATTTTGCCCATAAAAAAAATACCCCAATGTGTGAATCGTGGCTCTCACAAGCCTCTTTTCACAGTTTAACAGTAAAGTTAATACCAGTCAATAGACAATTACTGAGTCGTTTTTTGTTTGAAATATCTGAAATACTAAAAACGAAAAGGTCAGTGACCTGGACTTTCCCGTTTCATCCACAGTTTTCACTCCACGCCGTTTTTTTAAATTTTATTTTAAAGCAGGTATAAGGCAAACTGTGTCAGCTACTCAGCAGGTCGTTGCTAGGTTACCAAAGAGTGAGCGAGTTGCTAGGTAACCAGAGAGTCAGTTGACTCCTCCAAACTTGTTCATCTGGTTGTGAAAGTTTAAATCAGAATCACTTTTATTGCAACTGCCAGTAAAGAAGTTTGCAGGATCAGAAATTGTTTTGATGTAATGACACAAAAATAAATAAATGAAATAGAAACATGAAAAAGAAAACGGGGTGTGCATGTCCAGAGTAGGAGGTGGATGAAGTGGCTGTGGAGAGCTACAAATAGTTGGTCTAGAAAATATGGTGTCTCAAGAGGGATGAATAGATTCTTTTTAGATTTTGTGTGAATTTTTTTTATTTATTTAACATTAATTTCACAAACAAGCACTGCGCACTATGAAGAACTTCAAACATTTTGCTGTTTTGTTGCCATATGCGTCACTGGTTGAGCAGCTAAAGTTATTGGTCTGTTGTCCGACCCTACAGAAACGGCAGTTTTTAAACCGTTGTGCTTTTGTTTACCAGCTTCGTTTGTCTCGTTATGATTTCGTGACAATACCGTTGGCTCTCATTGGTGAATAAACATTAAAATCGATCCATAAATGGCTCCATCCATTATTACTTCTGGAAACAATGCGCCACTGTGGCGTCAACGTTCTTCTTCTGTGCATTTTGGAGTCGCTTTCGAGTTGAAAAACGACACAGACCTCCAACTGTGGTCACATAATTCAGTAGTATCAACAAACATCAAGAAAACAAACTGAGCATCAAGACTTGCTGTGTGAACCTAGCTTAAGACATGGTGGTGGAAGCATCATGCTGTGGGGGATGCTGTCCATCAGTAAGAGACAAACACTTGAGAATGAGGTAGAAGTTCGCCTTAGCAGACAACCATAGCTGCAATAGAATGGCCTAGTCAAAGTCTGGGGCTAAATCAAATTCAGAATCTGTGGAAAATGTTCATGTTTTCAGATTAACTGGGCTATTTTGGGCTAAGAAAGTGCAAGAAATTGAATCCAAAATACTTCCGGCTGTACAGTGAAAGGCGGTTGTAGAAATACATTTACCGTATTTTCTGGACTAAAAGTCGTTCCAGAATATGAGCAGCACCATAAAGAGGAAAAACATATAAAACAAGTCAGGTTCATTTATAAATTATGAAACATGAGCAGGATCATGTTAATTATATGATCCGGTGACGTGTCAAGCAGAACCATGAAAAAAGCTTGAATACATTCTAGAAAATACAGTACGTTTTTAGATTTTATGTGGGAAAAAAAACATAAAAATGTAACATTCATTTCACAAACAAGCACTTCATTATGCAGAATTTCAAACATTTTTTAAAGTAAAACAAGTTAATATTAGCTTGAAGGCACTGCTTTAGCTTCCATACCATCATCCTCTCTTTTCAAAAGGCCAAATTGTTTTGTAACCGAGGGAAAGGTGTGGCAGCATAGCAACACGTGTGGGAGGGGGACCTCTGTGTTACTCTATGCTCCACACAGGAGGACTTTTCGGACTTTGATCTGCAGGGATGGTTTGACAGAAACCTTGATCTTGGTGACTAACTCATGCTAAATCATGACCCAGCATGAAAATCATGTGGACATTACCGTATCATGCCGTTAGGTAAACACAACCTCAGACAAATGACAACCCATGATGCGCTCCAAACTGAAAAATAAAAACAGGAATAAAATGCAGAAGCTGCCAGGAAAAACTGTGCCCTTTACTACCATTTACACAGAAATTCAGAGTGTAAGCAGCTGCTACGTTTCTGAAATAAAAGAACCAGTTTAGCGTATCAGCAGCAAGTGTAAACCCTGAAAAAGCAGAAGCCGTGGCAATTTGCGGACCTGAAAGTTTCATGCATGTGGGCATACAAAGAAAGCAACAAGTTCTTATCACAGAAGAGCGGCCGTTCCTGCATGTTTTGGTTTGGAACGGTTTAAAAAGGTTATCCTCAAAACATTTGGATGCCACGAGAAAGAGATTCCCCAAGTATGAAATCATTAATAACAGCTGTGGATGTTCCCAAAAGTGGATGAACCGGAAAGTTCAACCCGAGGTCAGAGCGCAAGCAGCTCAAACTCTGCAAAAACAACAAATCTTACCAAGTATTTCTCTAGCTTCTAGTGCAAATATCTTAATGCAACTAAAATAAAACTAAATTAATTTACAAGAAACTCTTCAGGAAAGTCTGGTTTGTTTTGACAGATTGCAAAGAGGAAGAAATAGTTTTACAAAACGGGTTTGGATTGCAAAATGTGATCTGAACAAACCATGAAATTTCAAGATGTTTGATCAGAAAGGCTTCCAGTCCGTCTATGTCACAAAATCCAAACAAAATACATCGATGTTTGTAACTGTAATGTCACAAAATGTGAAAAATGTAAAGCTATTCATATCATGACAGCAGCATTAGAATGAAATATGAGGCCATGCGTCAAACAGCTGAGACTTCACTGAAACCGGACCAAAACCAGCAAACGTAAAACAGACCAAAACCAAGAAATATTTTCCCGTCGTCAGTCAAAATTCAGATCTAGAGCTCCCAGAAACCAACACTATGAGCATAAAAGTCTCAAAAGACAATATGTTTAATATAACACATGCTTATATAAACTAAAAATGAGTGAACAATGAAATGGTTACAGTGAAAAAATGTTTTATTTATGCCAACAGCTAACGATTATTTTAGTAATCGAGTATTCTATAAATTATTCTGATGATTAAACTGACAAAAACATTGACACATTCATCAGGTTTTTCATTTCGACACTTAAGCCTTTTTATACAATATTAGAAATGCATTAAGATCCAAATAAACAAATAAATTTCCTTTTCAAATAGGGAAAAATAAACTTTTTATTGACTGAAATGTGCAGTACGATTAACCACTTGTATTAAAGGATCCACCTGTAGCTAAAGAAAATCTTTTAAATCAACATGTGAAAAGCTCAGGCTTTTCTGCTTCATTTAACATCAACACTGAATAATAATTTGACAGCAAACTTTCATTTTGCTGTCCAATTAGGGCAGGCTCAACTATTATTTTTACAGAATTTGAACCAGGTGAAGCTAAAACTTCGCCACTTGGGGAGTTTTAGGCGGAAAATATTTACAAACAAAGAAGGTTTTTCCACCTTAAATTCAAAACGTATGTATTTTTTGAACAGTTTTGGCTGAATTACTGCTCTGAGTCAGTTGTTCTTTCAGCAAATGGCCTGTTTTAGAGTTTTTATACACCAGTTCACTAAATCAGTTGACAATTACTAGGCCCGTCACAATAACAAATTTTGCTGGTTGATAAATTGTCGCAGAAGTTTTTGTGATAAACAATTATAATGTTGTTTTGATACCAATGTCAAATAATGTAATGCTATTGGCATAATAATGCAACTGCACCATCTCAAAGATCAATAAACCTACATTTCTAACTAATATTTAAGACTGTAAATGGAACCCAGTTTAAATATTTAAAACAACTAAACAAAACAGAAACAACAAACAAAATAGAAACATAATTATCCTTAAAAAAGTTGAGACGAATGAAGACTGTTGTCATCCAGTGTTTGGTAGAAAGAGAAAGAGACAAGAAAAGCAATCATGCACTTGAAAATTATTGATCTCATTTTAATTGATCATGCAGTTAATTGATTTATTGCTTACTGCGACAGGCTTAACAATTATTTCAATAATCGATTAATCACGAATAATCGTTTCGGCCTTATTTTTATTACTCCAGAGAACGCTGTTCAACAAAACCTTAAATTATGTAACGTTAGTATCGACACACAGCTAACCCGATCCAGACAGCCATCTATATCAGGGATGTCCAAAGTGTGGCTCGGGGGCCATTTGAGGCCCTTTGGATAATTTTATTTGGTCACTCACTTCCACAAGCACAAAACAGATGAAAATAAATGTGTTGTTCTTATTGGCCCAGTTTTATTCATCAGCCGATACCGATGTTGATGCCAATATATTTTTCATCTCTAGTTTATTTAGTATATTACTGAAGAAATAAAAAAAAAAATTTATGTCTCATGAAATGCGTTTTCAGTTTTAATTATGTAAAAATATTAAGCCTTTGAATTCTCTCGACATGACAGTTTTGGCCCTAATTCCCAAACGTTTGGACACCCCTGGACAGAAATATGTGGGTCATACACATGGAGGACAGCTTAGTGGGACACAGAGGAGCTATGTAGGTTACTCTGACAAAAAAGAGGCTGCACAGCCTTTAATTCAGACCATCATGAACGATTAACCCCATAATTTTCTTAATTCAGTGTTGTTGTCGGTGTTGTTGTAGGTTTGTTTTCAGAGCCGCCACAGCCCATCTGGTCTGTTATCTGCTGCAGGAACAATGGCTCAGAGGAAGTTATTATGATGATGGATCATTAAAAAAACAAACAGCTTCCGCAGCATCCTGTCAGGTCTTTAAGATGACCCTTCAGCGCTGTAATGTTCTCTACATCCACTCGTCTCCCATTAACCTTCATGATACGCTAATGGAAAGTGGAAGCTGTCCAGTAAGGACAGCAGGACGCTCCCTCAAACTCTCAATTTATTGTAGGAAATGTAGCAATGCTGCTAAAATTACAAGCAGCAGCATCAGTAATCTGAAGATTAACTAGCATAAGCTACATTTTGCCTCATTAAACCAATTTTTAAAGGTGATCCATTGTGTTTCCTAGAACAGAGCAGTGCAAATCATGTTCTTTACATTTTTTTCACAAAATTATGCTTTGATAATGAGATTTTAGTCTGGTCAGTTCTGTTTTAGGGCCTCTCACTTTAAATCCAGATAAGTTGCTGCTGGCCACGCCCAATTATACAACCATACATCTTTGAGAAGCATAATTAGAGCCTCCTGCACAACCAACAAGAATGCAGAAAGTGGTTTCTGAATGGTAAGTCAACAACAAAACTCTTGTCTTTTCCAGCAGCCACTGTACAGCGCATACAGCGGTAAAACCAGCTGACCAAATGTGTTGAAGTCAGAGGCTTCTTCAGATTCGTTGCAAGCTTGACTGCTACTGGAGATCACAGTATCACTATCCACAACAACTCTTAAAGATACGTGAATGGGTTATGACATTAAATGTATCTTTGAGATAAATATAGTATTTTTAAGTGAATTGACTTTAGACCTGAGCTTCGACTAGGCCTTTTAACACATAAATATGCTTTAATATGGCAGATTTTTCCACACATTTGCTGTATCCTCTACGTGATCTATGACAAACTGAAGATATTACTTTTTATGGGTTTTTTATTGTCATTCTCTTGGAGTGAATGATTACAATTTGTCCTGTCAGCAAATTTAAGCTGTGGCTTTCTGTATTTTCACTTCATATTTAGGCACTAATATGTGTTTTTCTGTCACCTACATCTCCAAAACAAAAAAGAAAAAAAGCACATTGAGGTTTGTGCCATGTGTTGAATGTAAATACTTTCCCCAGACACTTTACATGGATCCTGGCAATGCTTTCAGATTTTCTTAGCAAATAATTTTTGGAAACATCCAATCATGATGAAAACTTCAAATCAACAAAACAAAGGAGGCAAATCAGACGAGTAAAAGCCCCCAGGTGCTCATCTAATCAGGAAACCAGCACAGATTCGGTTTGAGGTTAAACCATCCAGTGAACACGTCATTCCTGTTTTCTGTTCATTTGTTTCACAATGTGGTTATTCTGCTCTGTTCAAATCTGTTCACAAATTATTTTGAATCTTTTCCAGGTTCTGTTGAAAAACCATTATATTTAACATTTTTAATCATTAATGAAACAATTAATTGTTTAATGAACATTTGTTTTATGAAACGATTAACTGAGTTAATCATAATAATTGATTGAAATAATCAACAAATTTAGTAATTGATTAACACGTTAGAGACACAAAAAGGTCATTTGATTATATGTTCACTTGCATATTTAAATATATTTTTTTAAAGTCTGTTTTGGCTGTTTAATGTTTTAATGTTGTTTCTCAAACTTTCTGAGCTCAGATTAGTGACTCTCTGGGGGACTAATGCAAGTTTGTTGTTCAAAAAGTAAAAACAGGATAACCAGCAGACACATATTCAATGTTTGCATTATTCTAGAATTACGCCGTTCAGAGTGGCAGGACGTTGATCTATACTTTCATTTTTTTGTCTTTTTATTCCTGCCTCTCTGGGGGAAATATTACTTTTTGTTGGAAACCGTTCCTTCTTGTTTTGAACTCTGTGAAATTGGACAGATTTTTGTCAATATTTTTCATACTTTGCTGTTTTGCGATGAAGTGTAACCACAGCAACAGGAAGCAGCTGATTAACATCGGAAAAGCTGAAATACATTTTTTTTAAAATGTTATTTCACTTTGGGGATCAATACAGTATATCTGAATTTGAATTTTTTTTTTTTTATATAGTTATTGGGGTTTTTTCTGCAGTGATTAAACGGAAAATCTGCAGAATAAACCAAATCTTTCATCCGATTAATCGATCATTGTCAGAATAAATTAGTAACAGATTAGTGGGTCTTTGGGCTACTAAAGTTTAAAACCCAGAACAACCAGCAGATGCATCATGTTCAGTGTTTTAATGAACCGCCCTGTTTCCCACCTGATGACCGGTCCAAGCTGCAGCAGGTGCAGGAACAGAACCAGCGGCCGGTCCCGTCCCAGGTCCCTGTGGATAAAGGTCAGGGTCAGCTGGATGAGCACAGCGGGAACCAGCATGAAGGTGATGGTGAAGCTCATCCAGATCACATCGTTGGACTTGTGGTAACTTTTGCAGAGGATGCAGGCGGTGATGAACTCTGCGCAGTAGAGCATTGTTGTCCACACCACGCTGAGTGGGGGGTTCACCCGGCGGCGGGCGGTCTCCACTATGACCCCGTACTCCTCCCGGGAGGAGCACCGCTCCATGTCCGTGATCTCGCTGCCCTGTTCCTCCATGGCCACCTCACACATGTCGGTATCAGTAGGTTTGCAGCAACAAATCACAGATAAATTGAACTCCGCTGCAAAAAAATCACTTTTTGCGGCATATCCCTTTAATGCGCCGTCGCTCCCAACTTTCCACCAAGTCGATCATGGCAGGTGTCTCATTATGTTCCACTCCACCGTTCGGCTGACTCACAAACAGTCCGCCCCCATCAGAGTTTGATTTACCGTCGAAGAAAGCGGGGGAAAAGCCTCTTCTCCCGGGTCAGATCTCTCTCCGCATGGGCAGCATCCAGCAGTTCAAGAAAGTTCAGCCCACGACGCGTACAATCGAGCTAAATCCACAGAGACTTCCACGCAGGGGACAGCGACACACAGAAAGAGCCCCAGCCCACCGAGTCGTGGGTGTTTCTCACACCGCATTGTTGCTGCTCAGCTGGGCTGCGTGTTTTTACTGTTAATTCATCTGCTGCGTCAAGTCAACCATAAGGGAGGAGGCAGAGCGGAAGTACGGCCTCCTTTCAAGATAACACAGAAATCAACCCAGATTTATTGAAATTATCTAACAGTATATGTAACTAATCTAATAAAAACTATTGAATTAAAATAAAAATAAAATATTTGATAAAATTAAGATAAAAAAAAAATCAGTTCATTCGCAACATCAGTTTCTAGGAGGATCTCTAGCAATTGATTAGAGGTCAACTGTTAAACGTCTGAACACTAATTTCTCTTTGTAGATTATATTTCTCTGATAGGTCGACCATTCTTTCATTGTCTATACCCGTCCAAACGCAAAAACTTGGCACTTTATTTAAACGGAAAACTCCTTCCTCAGCGACCGTCATCACTTTAACCCAAGTTGTTCTCCGGCGAACTGTTAAGGAGCGGACACTTTGTGTTTTAAAGGCTTGAAGCATAATATAAACTTCTACTAAACCTGATCTGAACACTTTAATTGAGCTGTAAATGTCAGAATGTTGTTTCTAACTGGGCCTTTTTTTTTTTTTTGGGAATAAATTTGTAGTAATTTTAAAGCATAACGCAGGTGAATGCATGTAGATTCCGCTTCCGGTTGGAATTGATGGGCTATCTGCCCGTTTTGAGTTTCATTTTAAACAGATGACGTGTTGGTTCTAATGAAATCTGGTCTGAAGTCAGACCAGATGTCACAGACTTGTTCCTGTGAATGTTGGAAAACTGTTTCGCAAGCTGTGCGAAAAGTAGCGCACGGAGAGTAGAGCTACTTGAAATATTCACATTAAACACGATTTTCAATTAGTCTAGCACCACCTAGTGGTCAAAATAAAACAGGACGCGTAAACGACAAGCCAGATTTAATAAAACTGTTATGGAAATAAGTTTTTCCAGTTGGAAACAGATTAATTTTTCAACCACTTGACACATTTTAACAATCTATATGCTGGTGGAGATCAAATATTTCAAACTGAATTATTTCACCACCACCAAACAAAGCACAAGATAAAAGAAATAAGTGGAAGATCATATTAACCTCCACTCCTTTCTGACTGCCAGGGTCTATCCTGTGCAGATGAAAGTAGTGTGAAGGACAGGCAAAGAGAGAGATCAGTTTCCCTTCCATTTTTAGTTCCTCGCAGCAGGGCAGGCTTGGCCTTGTTTTAGTGACCTACAGGCCCGAACAGGTGCAGATTTCAAACTGAGAACGATCCGTCAAACTCAAACAAAGATATCTAGTCATTATTTTTAAAGAATAAAGTGACAGGATCCTGTTTGCGGAAGTACACATTCAAATTTAGTTTACAGGCGCCTGATTTGTTCAAACTTTTCCCATGCAAATCCTTTTCAAACAGCTTAAATAATAATTACAATAAGCTTCAACTTTGATGAAAGTAGCTTAGAACAGGTTGAACTCAGCTTTAACTGAATATATAAACATCGTACAGTTTAATCAGATCTTAGAAGAAGTGATCCGACTTTGTGGGGGTTTGCACATTTTAGGAAGACTTCTCATTACACTGCAAAAACACAAAATTTTACCAAGTATACTTGAAATAAGACAAAACTAGGCAACAAGTAACCTTTAAGCAAGTTAAAGAAACTTGTTTTAATTAAATAATTCCTTAATATTGAGTACTTGTTTAATCGGTATTAAGGAATTATTAACTTAAAAGAAGCTCCTATATCTTAACAAAAAGCTACTTAAGTTTGTTTTGTTTTACTTCAAGTGTACTAAGATATTTGCACTAGAAATTAGACCAAAAATACTTCAGTTTTGGTGTTTTTGCAGCGTACAGACTAAAGGTACTTGGTAATATTTTCTATTTTTGTGGTCTACTTTCAAGTGCAAATATCATTACACTTGAAATAATACAAAACCAAATCACAAATAACTTTTCAGCAGGACAGAGGAGTTTGTTCTAAGTAAATAATTCCTTAATATTGATGAAAAAGTACTGGTTCCACTGGCAGATTATTTCACTTATATTATAGAAAAAATGTCTTGTTATAAAATACTACTTCTGCCATGGGAAATAGAACTTTGTCATGAATATTAAGCTATTACTAACTTAAACAAGCTCCTATAACTTGTTGAAAAGTTACTTATAAGTTAGTTTTATCTTATTTTAAGTGTACTAAGATATTTTCACTAGAAACTAGACCAAAGCACTTGGGTTTTGGTGTTTTTGCAGTGCAGTAATGGATGTGTCTGCAGTGACTGCAGTCAGTGAACCCAGCAGACAGGAAGTTCATCCTGTAGAACCAGAACTTGCATATTTCCTGTATTACCGATCTCTCAGATTGTTTTGAAATGCTTCACAGGAAATCGAAATAGACGACCCTGGAAGACTCAGCTTTTATGGCCTTAAAAGACAGATCTCAGTTTAAAACCCTGAAACAAACTTCGATATCTTCTACATGAGATGTAAAGATGTGCTGCTATTGATTCTTTACTGCACATTCTGCTTCTTTGAATAGATGATCCAGAATGGTGAGTCCTCTCTTAGCCAGTAACCTTTTAAGAATGCAGTTAATTTTGTGTCTTGTGGTCCTAAAGCGTTACGTTTATTAGGCTTTATGAAAACGTTGCTCCCACTCTTGTACTTTACAGTTGGGATGATATTCAAGCTCTGATGCCAATTGTGGCCAAACACTTCAATTTTACTTTATTCAGCTTCAAATGAATAAAAACTGTTGTGGCCATTTATGTTGAATTTTTGTAAATGCCAGGTGCGATCTTTATAGTTTTTTTTTTTTAGGCAGTTAAAATCTACTCAAGCTAATTTGGAACCAAAATCTGTAATTACTTTTTGTATTTGTATTCATTTAAGAGATTAACAACACACCAGGACGCGTTGTAGAGATGATTTTTGTTTGTTAAATGTGCAAAGTGACGGAAGAAGATTTTTTTTTTTTATTAGTTTTTGACCACAGTGCAAAAAACGCAAAATCTTACCAAGTATTCTTTTGTCTATTTTTAGTGTAAATATCTTAGTACACTTGAAATAAGACTAAACCAAATTACAAGTGAATTTTCAACAAGATATAGGAGGTTGTGGTAAGTAAATAATTTCTTAAAAATGATGAAAAAGAAATAGTTCCAATGGCAGATTATTTAACTTATAACAAGACATTTTTCCCATGTTTTAAGTGAAATAATCTGCCAAGGAATTAATAACAACCTCCTGTCTCTTGCTGAAAAGTTACTTGTAATTTAGTTTTGTCTTATTTCTAATATACTAGGATATTTGCACTAAAATCTACACAGCCTGATTTTGATATTTTTTGTTACTTATATGAATTATTGTCATTTTGGTCCTTAAAATACCAAAATTTCCACTTGACTTTATATTGTGGGCTGTCTGATTATGTAATTTTTAAATATTAAATGATTCATAATTTGATCAGTTACTCAGTAGACTTTTTACCAAATGCTTTTTTACTCTTACTTGTGTGTAATATTTGGGTATTCTGCTCACCTCCAGCATTTTAAAGCCCGAAGTCTGAAGCCGTTCCAGACTTCATATCTCACCATACAAAATGCGGCTCAAATGCAAAACATTTGAGCCGCATTTCGTTGTGTCTACTATCTTCTACTCTTAAGTCAAATAAATTTAGCGAGTTTTAGATTTTGAACCTAAATGTGTGAGTTTGTGAAAGATAAACTTAGTCAGTTGTGTTATTTTTTATTAATTTTGTCAAACCTCCAAGAGTTGAACAATCTGGAGTTTTTAGATTAGCACTTAAAAAACCTGAAAGAAGAAAAGACAGGAGTGGAAGCTATTTCCCAGGATGCTTAGCGGCATGTTTTTGTATCCTGAGATGGAAGTGCGTTACATTGATCTGACTGTTTTGTTTTATTAAGGAAAATATTTATTTTAAAGGCCTGATCACACAAAATGTTTTTGCACAGAATTTATTATGATGTTGAATGAATAAACTTCATTATCAGATCAGAAATGTTGTTCATGCAATTTGAAACAAGAATTTAAGTTATTCTAAAGTAAAATAAGTACTTATTTTAACTTGATAATGTGAAAATCATATAGATATTTTTAACTTATAAATGGCAGGTTTTTTTCTTTGTGAAATAATTATTTGGTTTAAATTGCAGTATTAAGTTAAAACTCGCAATTCAAGATTAATGAACTTAAAAAACAAAGTTTAGACATCTTGTATTTGTTGTTAAATCAACTTCATGAACTTTAGAAACTAAAACAATTTTATAGTTAACTTAAATTGCATTTTCAAGGCAGCATGTGGACTTTCATTTTCAAGTTAAGCCACCTTCAAATGTTTTACAGTGTATCTGATTATTCTCACTCAGGAGGTGCTGACTGTAACAAACACTGCGACATCAGCAGAATAATGCAGAAAGCAGGAGAAAATAGATGCTTGTGTTTTTGCTGCGTGAGGGTGAATGTGTGTGTGCGTGGCTGACGCAGGGATGAGTTTACTCAGCACCGCCTGATTGGACCGGGATTTAAATGACATAATGCGATAAAGCACGTAGGGAGGCCGCTGGTTCTGTCTCTGCAGGATGGAACTGGATATTGATTTTGAAGTCCAGCTGAAGCGTTGCCTCTTAAATCTTCTGGTAATGCTCCGCGGCGTTCTTTAAATAAACATGTAATCATATTTAATTGTCAATATATGTGATACATTTGCTGCCCGAATTGGAAAAGATTTATTATCCAAATGCAATGGCGTTTCAGGCACAACATTTTAATATGGCTCCATCTAGTGGCTGTTGTTAATAAGTACAGCTTATTATTGTATTAATACCATTATGCAACAAAGTCTGAGTTAATCCGCAGTGAACACACAACTGAGTCATTTTTCCAACTCATTATATCTGGGACTGAATTATTTAGACATATTTAGTTACTAGATTTTATCACAGGTGGATAGAAAAAAACTAAAATTGCACTCAAGTAAAAGTAGAACAACTTCAACGTATTTTTACTCGAGTAAAAGTGAAAATAAACCATCCAAGAAATTACTCCTGCAAGAGTACAAATATTAAGTAACTGATCAAAACATCAATCGTTTAATGTTTAAACAGACCAAAATATAAAGTGAAGTGGAAATTCTGGCGTTTTAAGGGGGAAAAACAACAATAATTCATACAAGTAAAAAAAAAAAAACCAAAATCAGGCAAAAGACAATTTTTCCAAATCAATATAAAACTTACAAAACCTTAACAAAAGCTAAAGGTGTGTGTATATATCTAGTGAATTTTTGGTTAAAACATGTTTGTGAATCCAGACATTTTACTCAAGAGTAGAGGTACTTCTTAATAAAGTTACTTAATTAAAAGTAAAAAGTACAACTTTGTTAAAAATACTCCTGAATTTACTTTTTTCCAAAACATTACTCAAGTAAATCTAAATATAACGAGTTACTCTGTTATAATTTCTCTTATGAACTCACTCATAATAGAAGCATACATTAGCTATACATGTAAAAAGTGGCATAAGTCAAATCAAGTTTATTTGTATAGGACATTTCACATTTCCATCCCATCAACGCAAAAACTTTTTATCAAAAAACCCCCCAAAAACTTCAGTTTTTTCAAATTGGTGTGTTTCTATTAAGTTAATTTATTTTTGTAATTACAATTTGTGGCTGTAGCTGGGGAAGGGAGCAGGTAGAGGCAAACGAGGAATCAATAAACAGAGGGTGAGGTGAAACATAAACAAACAAAAAAGGAATATAAAAAGAGGTGAAAGAGACTTGAACCTAATATAAACAATAAACAGAAAGAAACAAAAATCTAAAGAAACAAATCCAAAGCATAAACAATTAGAATAAATGAACAGCAGGGAAAATCAAAGGGAAATGAGCAATAAATAAATGACAAACAAAAATTAGTCCAAACAGCTAGTATCTGGTTGGACCATTTTTGTTTTCAGAAATGGTTTTATTTTTTGTTCTCAATGTGTCTTTACTTATTAGACATGTTGGTCCATATTAACACTAAACAGTTTCCTCATATTTATTGAGTTATGATTAAATGCGGCCATCTTTGTTGAACCCAAGCAGACAGTAATGCTAACCAATCACTAGACAGACGTTGAAGCCTTAAGACACCGCCCTCCTCATTTCCATAATGAGGCAGAAATGCATAAAGAAAAATAAAAAGAAGAGACGAGGAAATGAGAAAAGAACAGACGCTTGAAAAAAAAAAACAAAATAAAATATATACATTTCTTATGGAAAATGGATGTGCAAGGAAAAGGAAAAACAACATATTTATGCAGCTCTGGAAAAGGCCACTTAAAGTGATCAGATTCTCTGATTTTACTCTTTATAGGTAAATGTTTGAGCAGAATGAACATTGTTCCTTTATTCTACGAACTTCTGACAAAATGTCTCTGAATCCAAAGCAATAATTTGTAATTATTTGCAGAAAATGAGAAATGGTCAATATAACAAAAAAGATGCAGAGCTTTCAGACCTCAAATAATGCAAATAAAACAAGTTCATATTCATTTAGAAACAATAATAATAATGTTTTAACTCAGGAAGAGTTCAGAAATCAATATTTGATGCAATAACCAGGAGATTTTCAATGGGGTTCAGTGCAGTGGGTTTTTTCCAGAGCTGTATTTCTGCTTTCATTTTTTAATTCTGTCAGTTTTGGTCTTCCGTAGAAAATCTGTAAATATCTCTTAACCCTCCTGTTATGTTGAGGGTCAAATTGACCCATTTTAAAGTTAATTTTTTTTTTTTAAATAGTTGAAAATATTTTTTTTGCATGAAACTTTTTCTATTTGTCTTAATAGGTGAACTCTACATATAAATTGAAAATGTATTCATTTTACACATTTGCAGCCCCCCTGCGTCTACATATTGCATAGACACCGTTTGGGTCAATTTGACCCGGCAGTCAAGTTGAAGGTTAAAAAAGATTTTAAAAAATGTCCAATTCTATATGTTTTCTTGCAGCTATGAACCATATTTTACCACAAGTCCACTTTCTCACAATTCTTTGAGAAAGAATACTAGAAAACTGCAAGAAAGCAGGTGTTCATACAGTTTTTGAGGGGAACCTTTTCTGTTCCCGTGGGCAAACTCCACCCACCCTGAGTGGACACTCAGCAGAAGTGGCGGGGAAACATCAATAGTCTCTGCATGACTAATTTGTCTTGTTTTCAATCAGCGGGTCAATTTGACCCAGAACAGTATATGTGTCTCAAGTTCAATTATAAGGATCACCCATTGGAAAAAAAAAATCTAAATGTGATATAAAATTTTTATTTATTTATTTTTTTTACAAAAGATCAATTTCAAGGAAATAGTTTTTTTTGTTTGTTTTCAGTGGACGTAAAAAAAATATAAATTCCATTTGTTGTGTCCAAATGAGTAAATTGTCATCATTGATCCTTTATTTGTGAGAAATAAAAAAACATCATTGCACAAATATTGATTGAAATGGTTAGTATTGGAGTTAATAACCAGACACCAAAATGTTTTGGAGGAATTTTTTGGTTTCTGACACTATTGCATTATTAAACACTCCCCGGGTCAAATTGCCCCACGAACTTTATTGCTGTACCTCAGAAACAAACATAACAAGAGGGTTAAAGGACTTTTAAAACTCCATCTACTCATAAAACACAGAGCATGATTCTCTATAGCGCTCTGTATCATTGTCTGTTGAAATTTTATTTTGTTTTTGTCAATTATGTTGTTGATCTCATTAGCCGTTGCCATGACAATGGCTACTCTTCCAGGAATCACATCACAAAAACCAACAAACAAAACATTTATTATAAAAACAGTTGTACACACTTAATATAGCAATAGTAACATAGCATACTGATTTATAAATGTACAATTTTATCAGTTTTTATAATAAAATAATTAAGAAGAGCTCTTTTAAAAGTTTTTAAAAGCTGTTTTTCTTGTAAAATAAAAGTTAATTATATTGAAAATATTTAGAATGTGTAGTACTTTCTGGCGTCCTGGGAAAGGAGATCATGGAGCGTCACACATCACACCACTCGACACATTTAGTCGGATTTATTCACCTGCATTTGCTAAAGTTAAAAAGGAAACCTGCGCTGTCCAGTGAGATTATCGACTGAGACTGCGCGCTCTCTGATTGGTGGAGAAGTGAGCGCTGCATTTCCCAGGATGCACCTCCCACATGAGGTGACTAACGGCTTACTGTGAGCCTGATTAGCTGAGCAGCAGGTGGGTGCAGGATGTTAGTCGGGGCCATCACCCAAACAAATGAATGGACATAGATCTGCTTCTGTGAGTATCTCCATAAATTTTTACATTTGCATATTTTAATATGCAATTTACTTTTTATTTTAGTGCCAGCAGCACTGAAGATCCCTTTACTGTGTTTCAGCACCTGTATGACATAATTATTACTAAAAAGAAATTTTAATAATGACACATTTTGTGATGAATAATGAGTTGTAAGAGGTTAATGTGGGTTTATTTTGTAAATAGTTTGTTTTATTAGTTATCACTGAGATTTCTGAGGAACAGCAAAATAGTTTTATAATTTCACTTGACGGTTTGGTAATTTTGTTTTAAGTCTTCTAGCTTTATGCCTTGGAAAACCTCCATAACCAAAATGCTTTTGCATTTCCAAAACTCTGACTAGAAAATTCAGTTGAAGGTAAACAACATCCAATTAACCATTTGGCAAAGATTCAAAATCCTTCAGACTGCAAAACTTTAAGAGACTATGGAAACTTTAAATCTGTTTTTAATGTGTATGTAGCTTCTTTATGTAAAAAATAGCAAATATTTGCCTGTATAAATTATGACTACACAGTCAGTAGAGGTGTGTTGATATATTAACTGTCTAAGAAGCTGCAGTCTGAATCTATGGCGCCTTTCCTAGTAATTAACTGTGTTTAAATTACAAATATGAGCAAACTTCGTCGTTATTCCACTAAAGTCAAAAAATAAAACAAAATTTCACAATTGCACTGCTACCATTAGATAAGAAACGCAATTAACAATCACATGTGAAAACGTATGTTCATGCGATAAGTCATTAAAAAACATACTGCGTCATCATCCTCCAGCTACTTCCTGTCGTCTTCTTGTAGTGCCAGTAGCAACATCATGTGACTCGTGTGACGCGAAAAAAGTAGTAATATTCATAACCACTAATTCCTTTTCCCATCCAATATTGAGAGAAATTCAGCCTAGAATCTGTGTTACCAATAATTTAGCTACTTTCTAATGTGTTCTTGTTAGGATACATTATCTAAATTGACTGAATGATTTCAGTATGAATCTGCAAATCATTAGAAAAAAGGGCTTCCATTACAGTTTTGTTAAATAACACACTTCATGCTAGCGTCAAAACATTTTTATCGGAAAACTAGTTTTTTCTCCATTATTTTCAAGATGTCAAGTAAAAACTCATCTGCTTGTCTGCTGAGGACAAATACGGGTCGTCTTGTGAACAACACAGCCAAAGTGGGCCATTCTAAACGGGCTTCAGCAGATTATGGTGCCTGAACAGATGTACTTGACAAACTTATATCTAGCAGGTTAGTCAGTGGCCTGAATACCTCAGACAGCCCTTCTGCTCAGCGTCTACTGCAACACACGTGGGAAACTGCCAACCATCTGGGATCGTCCCTAAAGCCCAGAGTAGACAGACATAAAGCGTCTTTGCGTCAGACCCAACCGTAAACCCGTTTACTCCAGCTGCTCCAGCCCCGTTTTACAACTAATGCTGAGGTTTACCGCCTGCCTGTCTGCAGATACCAGTTCCAGAGAAGATGGTGGCCGCTGTGCTCACCTTGTTCTCCTCAAGTCAACATGTTCAACCTGATGAGCAACTGCTGCAGCTGGGTCGCCAAAATCCAGGAGCCAATCAGGTACGCACTGCCGCTTTCTCAACCTGAAGCTCCAACAGAGGAAAATGCATTTGCTGATTTTTTTCTGGTTTTGCTTTTTTTTTTTGTCTTGCTTGTATGTTTTGAGATCAAGACATACAATGAAAGGTTTAAATGTTACTTTCATTTAATAATAGAAATTAGCTATACCTAAAAACCTGGTCCTTTCCCCTGAAATCTAATACCTAATTTAGTTACTTGTGATAACATTTAGCCTAAAACACTTTTTTGGTCCACTCTTCTTTGCAGAATTGCTTAAATTCAGCCATGTTGGAGTTTGACGAGCCCCATCCAAACCTTCATTTTGTTATCTTTGTTATCATCCTTTGGCCTACTTCAGAGTGTCGGAGGAGTGCTAGTTAAGAGATTTCTTGTTTCTGCAGGTTTGTCCAGAGGTGTGGTCAGTGAAATCTAACTTTGTTTTCTACAAAAGACAATTTGTTTTAATAAGGCGGTGATTTCTATTCACATAGAGCCAGGTTGGCCTGGATTTTTTTTTTTATAAAAAAAACCCCAAGGTTTTTCAAGGAATATGGTCCAAGCTTATTTCCCAAAAGTACAGCATTCCTAGCCTTAAAGGGTGTGTGTTATGCAAAATTAACATTTTGCATTTTTTTATACTTCCATTTGGGTCTCAACTGCTTCTAAAAACATCCAAAGCGCTAATAAGTTAATGTTTTTTGGTGTCTGGAAAAATCTCCCGAATGTAACGTCACAAATCAGCTGACACTGCCCGTTACCTAGCAACCCAAGTGGAGTTCTAATTGGTATGACTGCAGTATGTGCTGTACAATGGCTGCTGGAAAATATTAGAATATGTTTTGTGGTTGACTGCCCACAAAACAAATATGTTTTGTTGGTGGTGTGTGTGGTAGCAAGAATTGCTGCATTCTTGCTTGTGGTGCAGGAGGCTCTACTTATGCTTTTCAGAGACGTACGGTTGTACAATTGCACATCTGTTTGCAGCCATTTTCACGTGCAGTGTGAACATTCAGTTAAGTGGGCGTGGCCAGCAGCAGCTTATTTGGATTTAAAGTGACAAAAGGCTCTAAAAGAGATCAAAATAGGACTAAAATCTAACTATCTAAGAATGATTTTGTGCAAAAAAATTTAATGAACATTTTTTATAGAGCCCATAGACCGATCCTAACTTGTTCAAGCAAGCATAATATGTCACCTTTAAAAAAGAACTGATATATCTCTGTTTTTATTTCTCTGAAGGAAAGTGACCATTCTCGTGGTTGGTCTTGACAAAGCAGGAAAAACCTTATCGATCAGAGGGATGTTAAGAGGTACAGTCCTAAACGCATCAGCGTTAGATATCCTCAGCAGGAATGTAACACCTGACTCACCTGTTCTGCTGCTCCAGTCCCTCCTGGTGTCGACGCAGGGCCGACCCACGGCTGCGTTAAAAACGAGCTGAGAGTGGAGAACTACCTCGTCACGCTACTGGACGCCGGAGGATCAGCGGAGTCCCGTGGAGCGTGGAGGGAGCTCTACGGAGAAGCCCATGGCGTCATCTTTGTGGTGGACTCCAGCGACAGGCAGAGGATGAAGGAGGCCAGGGACGTTCTCGCAGACCTGCTGAAGCAACCGAGGGTTGCAGGAAAACCCATATTAGTGTAACGACTTCCTGCTTTTAACCTGACTTCTAGTTCCGGTTGAACTTCAATTACACTGGATTAATTGCTACGTGTGTTGTTGTGCTTTCAGGTTGGCAAACAAGCAGGATAAGATGAATGCGCTGCTGGGAAGTGAACTGATTGAGATTCTTTCCTTAGAGAAGCTGGTCAACCAGAGCCGCTCTCTGTGCCATATTGTGAGTAAAGTTCAGAGGTCGCCTTGGAAACAAGGTCACAGAAAGACTAAGATGGATGGATGGAAGGATGGATGAGCAAATGGATGGATGTATCTATAAACAGATAGAAAGGCAAATGGACTAACCGATGGATGGGTGGATGGGTGAACATTTAGATGGACGGATGGATAAAGGCAGTTTTTTTTTTTACTTTACTTTATTTTCCCTATTTAAAATCTACTTTTATTTTCCCTATTTAAAATCTACTTTTATTCTAAAAGTTTTCCATCAGTTCAGGAATCGTGATGACAATGAAGTCAGACTGAAATATGAAGATTGAACCTTTTGCTTTTCTTCCCAGGAGCCTTGTTCAGCCTTAATGGACCTGCGGCGCTGGTCGGACAGGAAGACTCTGCGAGGCCTCCGCTGGTTGCTGCGAGCTGTTTGCCTGGATTACCCGGATCTGTGTGCCCGGGTGGCGCAGGACAGCAAGCGGCCTCTGGAGCCCCGGGAGAGAGAAAAGAAAGGCAGAGCTGAGAAAGTGCAAAGAATATCCAAACTTGAAAGGTACTGTCAGAACCAGAGAATGACTGAATACAACCGAGATTGATTCTTTTAACAAGACCCGATGGTTAATTTTCACTTCCGTCTCACCTCAGAATGAGATCCAGCAAGTCGGATCTGCGTCAGGTTCATCGGTCCAGAGACAAAGAGAAAAGGAACAGTGGTGAAGGAAAGCTGCAGCCCATTAGGAACATGCTGCAGAAGGTCAGAAGAACATTGGTTTTCATCACAGCAAAAAAACATTCTCTGGAAATAATAGACCAGATAGCAAATTTCAGTCATCATGTACATTACAATTACTTTCAGCTTTCAGTTCACATTTGGGACGTTTTTTTTTTTTTATATGTTTTTTTTTTACTTCTATTTGGGTCTAAACTGCGTCTTCAAACAGTCGAAGCAATTTAAAAATAATAATTAAACAAAAAACACCTAGAAGTTTTTTGGGCGTAAGTTAATGTTTTTTTTTTGTCTGGAAACTTGGCGGTTTCAAAAACCTCCAGACTGTTGAGTCGTAATCAACGGGCACGGAGACGTTACCTAGCAACCCAGCGAGCCCAGCCGCTGAGTTGCTAGCGGCTGGGCTCGCTAGCAACCCAGCTAGCTCCAGCCTGTTTAGTCGGCTAGTTTTACGGTTGTATGCGCTGTACAGCGGCTGCTTGAAAATACAAGAATCTTGTTATTGACTTACCACAGGAGGGTAGTACTTTTCAAAGATGTACGGTTGTATAATTACGCATCTATTTACCGCCATTTTGAAGAGCGAGTGTAAACGTTGAGTTTGGGGGCGTGGCCATCAGCAGCTTATTCGGCTTTAAAATGACAGGAGCTGCATTTCCATTACACATGTCTGAGTAACTTTGTCGGTACTCAGCTAATGTCGAGAAAACACATTTATATAAGAAACGCAATTATCACGCCTAAGTCATTAAAAAATATGCGGCGCCACCATCCTCCAACCACTTCCTGCTGTCTTCTTCTTCTTTTCCGCCAGTCGTGACAGCCTGTTGATCATGTGACTAGTCTGACGTGAAAAAGTGTTTGCGTTGCAGTTTTGTGTAATATGCTAATTTTGATACAACCCAAAATCCACCTCATCCTACGGTGGTAAGTTTTTATTGAAAAACGAGAGTTTCTTTCCAAATTTTTATGTTCCCATTAAGCAAATTTATTTTCGTAATTGCAATTTGCCCAATTATATGGTCATTTGAAACACAGCTAGAGGCCTAAAGCGGCTCATTCTGAAAGAAGATCAAAATTGGCAGGACTGATCAGACTAAAATGACATTATCTAAGGATGATACCGTGCCAAAAAATGTAATAATTATGTTTTGCATCCTAACTTGTTCAAACAAGCATAATAAGTCACATTTTAAATCAGCTAAATTCTTACCATATCTTCTGGAAAGAGTCTTTTGTTGCTATCTAAAGTGAGAACAGAAATCCGAAGAATCTGGTGGATTAAACATGAGCAACAACAAAATAACGAGTCTTGCTTTCCAGGAAAACACACTGAAGAAGAGGCTGAGGTCAAAGAAGATGAAGAAAAAACCAGTGAAGGTTAAAGAAGGTGTAAAAGATGCTGAAGAAGCACCTGAAGAGGAAGAGGAGGGTGAAGCAAATGAAGGAGAGCAAGAAAGTTCTGGAAGCAGAGACAAAGCCAGCAGTGCCCTGATCCCTCCGAAGAAAGGCAAACTGAAACGCAAGACAAAGGTGAAAGAAGAGATGCTGGACGCTCCAGAATCCCTGGAAAGCAACGAGACACCAACTAAAGGTTGTCCTTAGCTGCCTTATGTTGTTCGTTATGGTGCGTAGAAATGAAACCTCATATTTTTTATTTATTTTACATATAGCTAAAGGAGAAAGGAAGAGGAAGAAGAAAGTTGTGAAGGTAAAAAGAAAAAACAAGATCAACACAGAGGGGATGCCGGTGGCGTACTCTCAACCCGTGGACCTTTCCGCAACCTTTGGTGAGGCACAAACACTTCTTCTTACCTCCACCTGTCAGATAAAATAACCCAGGACTCTGAAAATGCAAACTTTAATTTAAACAGATGAACCTGTCTCCCGGTAGATCTGTACCGAAAAGCAATCCAGGCTCTGAAGGAACGCCAGGATCAGGCTCAGGGACAGTGAATCCGGTTGCTTCCGACTCTCCAGACAGACAGACACCTACAATTTACAGCAGTAATACTCAACACACCTCATCCACTTGGAAATAACTGCTACTTTTACCAAACAAGAAAAGTTGTGTTGACCTCCTGACCCCTGAGCATTTGAGAAGTCTCAGTGTGCAGTGAAGGGAAGGCAAAAAATGGGAGTCGTATTGTACAGTGTACAAAAAAAAGAAAACTTAGGCAGTATTGCGAGTACCTGGCCAAAATGTTGATTTGTAGTTTGTAAAATGTGATAGTTTTTAAACTGTATTTTTTAATATTATTTGAGAATTATCCAACAATGAGCTGATATCTTTGCAAAAACTGCTGTATACCTGATTAGATTATGAAATGTAATAAAAACATTGTTTCTAAAGTGGCTTGTCTCCTGTTATAGTCGGACATCTTGGACGCAGCTTTATGGTTTTGATGTTTGGAATCAATGTCCTATTTTTACATTTTAACCATTAAAGGTCTCCCAAACCGAGAGAAAATGGATATTTTCATGGAAGGCAGCCACAAACAAATCATGACCTGGAAGCACTGGAGCATGTGATTGACCTTGGTGATGCATGTTTTCCGTCACCTCGGACTGAGAGCGAGAGGAGGACGGAGAAAAACGGATCTGCTCCAGAATCAAGTTCTTCAACCTTGGCTAAAAATTTCAGCTGGCTCCTTTAGGTAAAATTAGGAGCTGACTTTTGGATACAAAGATGTCAAGGATAAAGCTCTGAAGTCAGGTCACTGTGTTCTTTCCTGCTTTGATTTTTCACTTTCTTAAACAGTTTAGATCAGACAAACTTTCCAGACTTATTACACTACAGATAAATATAATCTGTGTTTATTCACTCTTTGACATTGGTGGTATTCCTTGTTTTCCAATGGTTAACTCTTTAACAAGAGATTTGTGTTCAATGTCTGGAAAAAAAGTAGTTTTATAATCTGATAAAACCAATGACGTATGGTTGATGTGTTGAAGTAGGTTTGGGCGAAATGACTTAAAAATAAAATCTCAATTTTAGCTTTTTATGTTTTGTTTTTCATATAAAATACAGCAAAAAGTAAAATGTGAACTTTTGCAGCACCAAATTAAACTCTAAAAGGGTGGAATTAGAAACCTAGAAGCAATAAAATTAAAAAATAAATCAGTTTTTTTAGTCATTTTAAAGTTTTTTTACCTGATTTTCTATTTTAATAGATTTTTTATTATCGCTTTCTTTCCTAAAAGAAAAATGAAATACAAATGATAAAAAAAATTTTCAAAATGACTTTTATTGTCCCTTTTGTGAATTGTACGATGGCTACCAGGCTACAACATGTTTTAAATTGTTTAATTTCAAGAATATTGTCATAATTAGCGGAGTAAAGATGCAATATTACCAGAATGTAGACTCTGTCCTACAAGATAGACACGTTCGTTTCAATGTCAAAATTTAAAGTCACATAAATAAAACATTTCTTAATAATTTACAAGCTGTGGTCATATTTCTACAGAAACTTTTAATCGTCAAAGCTTGAAAATAAATCTAATAATTATTTTTATACAACAAAACTTTCTTGAGATGCAGTATTAAATTGAGAACACTTTCTCATTTTTCAAAACTGGTAGTAATAAGATTAGTCTCTCAGTAAAACTAAAATATAATGAGAAGAGAGTCACAGCAAGCCCCTTTATGTCTTATTAACAAGTCCAAATGTGTCAGAGGAGCATATTTTGATATCTCGATCTGGTTAAAACAAATATTTTATGGTATTATCGTCTTGTTACAAGATACTGCACCTGAATTTATTTCCAAGCTCTGGCAGAATGTTTCCATACATCCCATTTGCGCTATTAGTGCAAATCTTTAATTTTACAAGCTCGCTTGTTAGCTCAACCAATTTAATGTAGCTTCTCCTGTCTTGTGTGGTGGTTCTTCCGTGAAATAATTTTGTCCACAGGCCCCATGCAACCCGGATGAAGCCGGCTCTGGTGGTGAATCAAGCTAATCCTGTGCAGCAACTAGATAGCGTATCGTGGTTGCCTAGCAACACCAACTGCTGCCAAAACGGCCTCTCAGCCGTTCAGTTTCACCAGACTGTGGCCTAAGAGCGGTTTTAAATTGCTCTCTGTTATGTATAATTGTGAAGAAAGCCCCTCACTCGGGGATGCGGCGTAAAGTGGCGGTGGCACCGTGTCGCCATTTTTTTTTTTTTTTTTCTGGTTCATCCAGAAGCCCATCCCCCTGGTTGAGGGAAGCCGTCCGACTTTCATTCACTCTCCACTGGGAAGCGGCCCGGCTGCGTGTGCGGCGGTTGAAGCATGGCCTCGCCAAGGACAGTAACCATAGTGGCCCTTTCTTTTGCTCTGGGTTTATTTTTCGTGTTTATGGGAACTATTAAGCTCACCCCGAGACTAAGCAAAGATGCCTACAATGAAATGGTGAGTAAGCGTTGATTCCTTAGCGTATCAGTTGGGCTAAATGAGAGCCATTGTTCTAGGCTTGCTGCAAACAGGCTCGAATATTAACATATGGAGACGCTGACCTAAATAATGAAAGAACCGGAAAATTTGTTCTTTTCTAGAGCAACGTGCCACATTAAAGCCTTGTTATCCCTGTGAAGAATTGGGATATATTGCAGATAAATGTGGCTCTGCTGTAATCATCATTGCGAAGGTCATTTTATTGTAAAATAAACCCAAATAATATATCTCCATCAATGTATAACGCATACAAAAACCTTCCGAAATAGGCGCTGGGAAGCACTTTAATGTAAAATATATATTTCTTGTTAAGTCGGTGTATTTACTTACATTTATGCAGAAATAATAACGATTTACTACGTGTGTACAATTAAAAGTGTAGTTGCACAGCTTCCTTTTTGAAAGAAAGGAAGAAAAAGAAGAATCGAAGAGCAATGGCGGCGCATTCGAGCAATTTCTGAGATGCACCTGCAGGTGCTGATGTTGAAACATCCTGCATGGATCAGGACTGACTGGAGAGCATCCCAATGATCCCCATCAAAAATGAAATACAGAATCATAAGGGCATACTATTACACATTAATTAATGTTGGAAATATGAAAATAGATAAATATATAAATAAATAATTGGATTCAAAATGAGCATGGGTGGAGTAAACTTAACATTTCATCATAATATATGTGTAATTTATTGTTAAAAGTGCGGATAAAAGACTTTTGGGGATACCCAGGCCTCACAAAAACAAAAACAGCTCTAAAATAAACTTTCTCATTTTTAATAATGGTGCTTTACTGCAACAATTACATTCAGCGATACAGTAGTGCTGATAAACACTTAATAATTGGATTTATTTATACTTGGAGGTGTAAATGCAAGCATTTAATGTCTTAGTAGTTACAACAGTTCTGCAGTTGCAATCATAATTGCTTGTTGTCACATGATTTTTTAAAATTATTATTTTCATAATAATGACTGATGATCTGACATTGAACCATTCTTAACATAATAGTAATGACGAATAGTTTATTAATACGTGATTAAATAACTTAGTGTATCCAAATGTGGATGTCGGATGTTAAAGATAGACACATAATTATTTATTTGGTTATTTCATTATTTTTAGGATTATTTATAGAATGCCTGCGCTCAAATGCATCGTGAAAATAAATTTTCTCTGTTTCTTCAAAAAGACCCCAGTAGGGATTTGCAATCATTGTTTTAGTTATTGATATGAAATGTTATAGTTAGTGAAATGACCATGATAAAAACTGTGGTTGGTTTAAAAATTAAACCAACCACAATTTTGATCAATTATGTCTATAAAGTCTCAAAACAAACTGCATTTGAAAATCCTTTGTTGCTTTAATGAGAGCATAAGTATTTACAATGTTACATGAGTTAAACATAAAATTATTTAATTTTAATCATTTTAAAAATCAGTTGTTTATGTAACCATCTATTTGGTAGACCTTTGACATATTTTATTTTGTTTTTATTTATTTAATGACATATTAAGTCAGGTACCATATAATTTGTTTATTTTCTTGTCTTGGATTTGGGTACTTTTACCCTTGATACTGTAACGGGTTCTTTGAAATAAAATGTAAAAAAATTGAAATAATTATAGATTTCTTTAATCATATAACATTTTTGAGAATTTTTAAAATATATTTGATAAATGATTTAGCCCAAAAAATTATGGAAGATTTCTAGATGTATTAAATGTGTTGTTCTTAGAGTTGTGAAACTTTTTGTCACAACAACTTTCATAGGAAAAAAGTGGCTCTTAACTGGCTTTTCTTTGTTATTTGGAACGATGTTGGTTAGATTAACTTTGGGTGCACCGATAAATCGGTGCTGATTTTCTTAATTTTGGGAGAACTTTTATTGGCCAATACTTAAATGTGAAGTCGATCTCAACCGCTGATCTTGTCTACCTCAGCAAAGGTCTAAAAATCAGCCATTGTCCTCTTTTGCTCTGCTGTGAGAGGTTTGACTGACAGACCGGCCCACCAGGTCATGCCTGCACGTTTGCAGTTAATAATCATCCCAGCAACTCAGCAACATTCTTGCTATATTTTGTGACATTTCAAAAAAAAAAAAAGGTATCTTAATTGTAAAGATTGGTGATCGGATAAAAAACTGCCATCGTTGCACCCCCACTAATAACTGTTTAAAAAACTATAATAACACTTGGATATGCTGAATATGGTGAAAGTATTTGGAGAGTTTTTAGCTTTTTCTTTGCATCTTGTTTTTTTTCAGAAAAGGGCGTACAAGAGCTATGCCAAGGCGCTGCCAGGTCTGAAAAAGATCGGCATCAGCTCCGTTCTGCTTCGCAAGATCATTGGGTCCCTAGAAGTGGGCTGTGGAGTGGTGCTGACCCTGGTCCCGGGCCGGCCAAAGGATGTGGCCAACTTCTTGCTGCTGCTCGTCATGCTGGCTGTGCTGTTCTTCCACCAGCTAGTAGGGGACCCCCTGAAGCGATACGCCCACGCTCTAGTCTTTGGTATTCTGCTTACCTGCCGGCTGCTCATCGCCCGGCAGAGCGATGATCGACCTGAGCGGGAGGACACCCGGGAGGAGCTGCAAATCAACGACCAGGAAAGGAACAAGGTCAAGCAGTCTTAAGGTCTTCTGCGGTAAAGGAAGAAATGGATTGCAGTAATTGAAAATTGAAGAGAATCATTCACTTCTAGTAATAACCCTCCACATACACATATCCTCTGTCGTACAGCTGGCTGACTGATTAAGTTCACCAATTCCTCTGCACTTCCACTGTGAAACTAAGAACTCATGTTCCTTTTCTCCTCTGCATAATCGTGGACAATCATGCCTGATTGATCTCAACTTATTGTCACCACAGTCCTGTTTTCTATTTATTTGAGTGCTGCAGCTGTAATAAATGTTTGTGTTTTACTTGAGTACATATTTTAATTGTTGATTTGGGAATGCCATTTCTCCATCAGTCTTTGGATCTAGTTTTTTCTAATTTGTTTTTATACTGTGTGTAGGTAGGAGAGACCTGTAATAAATCAATTTGAAGCATGCTTAATTTAGTCAGGAGTGCATAAGCCAAAAAAGAACTGTTGATAAAATTTTGTACCACTTACATGACAGCTTTTCAAAGCTGTGGCAACACAAAGGCAAATTACACAAAATAATGCAAATGCTCATTTACTGTTTATTTCAGTAGATATTTCTGGGTGTTCACATGATAGCCTGTTTTAAAATAAAATAATCTGAATATTCTCTTTCTTCTGCCAGGTTTAGGGCAACACAGATTGCCTCAGGTGTTTGCTGCTAACTGGTGCAGCAGCAACTTAACCAAAACAATTATAATTTTGCCTGTAAGAACTTGTATTTTATTCCTTGTAATTCACTGTTACAGTATAAAACTGGGTGATTTTTTTTCCATCTTTGAGCATTTTAGGTACAGTTACAAATCCTGTTAATATTTCTGTAAATGAAGAACTTTAAATAAAGAATTGGAGGTGAGAGTGACTTTTTTTTCCCTTTGTATTCATGCCATTTCATTCAAAGTTAAGTTAGTTTTGCAGCAGACGCTAACAGGGATCGTCTGCATGACTATATCACATCAAAGCTTTTAATGATCCATCCTGAAGCATTATTTTTTTCTGGATTTTAAGAGTATACAACAACTTAGAGGAATTGTGAAAACAATTATTCTGTGAAGCAGCATAATTTTGTGAACCAGTTTTTAAGCAGATTATATTGAACAGGTCGTTTTTGATAATTTGTTCTCTATCTGCTTACCTGATAATATTAATTTTAAATAAAATAAAAATATTAGAATTCAGGTTAGGGATGTCCCAAAAGTCTGAAGTTAGACCGATAGCATGGTATCTTGTTAAGTAGTTTTGGTGTGTTTGGGTTTATTGCCCCGTAGGAACACCTTATTGTAACTTGTACCTGTGGTTCCTGGGTAGTTGTATGATGTATCACTACTACTGGCAGCAAAATAGACCCTCAGCACTGCCACCAACACAATGCTTTACATAGGTTTGAAAGCTTTAATTGGGCTTTTCCAAACGTACTTACTTTGCTGTCCAAATATTTTAATTGGGTTAGGTTCCTGGATCGTTCCTCTATATTTTGACCAAAATCCTTTCCTTTGAGGTGACAGAAACTAGTTCAGATGTGAAAAATATAGCCACAATTTTATGTTCCATCAAGAAAGTAATGCCAAACATACATCGAATCTGGTTTGGAATGGATGAAGAAGGCTAATTTTAAGTATATTGAAGTACCTGAAGCTAGTTTTGAGAATTACTCTCTACTCTTCAGCAATATTCTACTGGCAATGTCAAGTTTGACAAAAATATAATAAAAATCTTACTATGTTATTCTTAGGCTTAGTTGATTAAATATTTCCCCAAATACCCCAAGTAAGAGAAAAACAAAACAACAAAATGTTCATATTTATTATCAGAGAAACCGCTAGCTTCTTCTCTCAGCAGGAACTACAAACCAAAACAGACTACAACTCCCGTGAAGCGCCTCAGCGGATGGACGCCACTGCGCAGGCGCAGGGCAAACGGTCGGCGCGGAAGATTTTGAGTTTCCATTGAACGGACAGAGGCAGAGTTGGGGAGGGGATTGTGTTTTTAAAGTTTTTAGCAATGTAGACATGGCGACGCTGCTAAACCTGTCGGATTCGGACCGTTCGGGTCTGAGCGACCAGTCTGTGTCCACTCGGAGCAGCAACCGGAGTCTGAGAATCGCAGAAAAGGAGAGGAGGAAGAACGAGGCGGAGGACCCCTTCGTTTTGGCCTTGAAATATTTCTCTGAAGGTAGGTCCACAAACAAAAACAGTTGGATTCATAGCCATCAACGGAACTGTACTTCAGTTATAAACTTCGGTACAATAATGAACAGAAACATGTAATAGGTAGACTATAGTGGAGAACGTAAAATGTCTTTATAAATAGCTTATGGTGTCTTATCAACGCAAAGGAAGACGAACCTACGTGAGGATTATAAACGCGTTTTACAGATCAGTGGTAGTCAACTAGGAAACGCTCACGTTTTCTCTACTTTCCCTATATCAAAAAGCTAAATGTTGTATTTATTTACACCTTACACAATATTTGAGATAAACAACAAGCAATTATTTATAAATGTTAGTTATAAAGAGGGTTACTGGATCTCTAGGTTATCACAGTAATAGAATAAACTGTAGTTATATGGTCTGCATAGATAGGATACTTTATTATTTACTATATTACTTTACTCCACACAATTCAGTGCACATTATATGGCTGTGAAATGTTATTGCAGTGTCTCAAGCAAAAACTGTACCTCTCTTGGTGTATAAATTGTCCAACACAAAAAAGCATAATTTATAAACCTACTGCAAAATGGATAAATCAAAAGAAATGAACTAATGGGGCCAGCAAAATAAAACATGGCACCCATCTCAAACAGTAAAACAGTAGTGTAACAAGAGTGTCGATTTCAAACAAAAAGTTTCTATTTAGATTTAATTTACAGTTTTGAGTAAATTAAATCTAAATGCTAGCTAACAATGATTAGCTAGCATTACTGGAATTAAGCCCTCCTTATAATTGTCTTCATTGGTAATTTGGCAATTTAATTTAGGCGAGGAGCTCCTGAAAAGTCAAATTTAATTGGGTTTTGCCCTAAACATAACACTAATAATCACATTTCCACAGGAAAGCAACCCTAAAAAACATGTTGTATTGATCTATTTGCATGGTTTCTGTTTTGACACACATGAACATTTGCCTAGATATATTTTAGTCTGGATATCCAGTTCATTTTGAGTTTAAATAATTTCTTATTTTAGTTTTAATTTTTAAGATTATTTTTAAACCACTGCTCTGTGAATGGGAAATTGTTCTTTACAACTATCAGAATATAGTTATAGAAATAAGAAGAGAAAATATAAATACGAGCCACTTAACAGGTCACTCATGATCAAAATAAAAAAAGTTGTGAACTTCTAAAAAGTTTTAACAGAAATTTATTTGTGCAGAGCTGTTTTCAGGAGGTTATCATGTTTAAATGCTCCTTCGTGGATATCTAATCTGTAGATATATACTTTTATTCTTTAGAAATGTTTATTTTCTTTTGGTATTCCATCTCATCCCAACCTCGGAAGTTGCATTTCTGTCATTCTGATGTGTCTTCCTCGCCTCTCTCTCTGTCCTTTAGTGGAAGAAGGCACTCCTGTAACTGGGAACGATGAGCTGGAGAACAATCTGGTGCAGGTGGAGAAAGTGGCGTTCAGCAGGGGTTTGTCTCCAGAAGCCATTTCTGTCATGCTGGACTTTGCTATGAGCCTTCGCATGGGTAAGTCCGCCACTTAGCTGCTCTTTGGAAGCACGTTACTGCAACTTTTACACTTTAGCACAAGTTATGTAATTAGGAAACATTAGTATTTTATCAGCTAAATAACCCAGGAGTTCCCAAACCTTCCCCTGCTGTGGCCCCACCAAACGACATTAGTGTCTGGCCATGAACCCCCTTTGCAAGCCCACAGACAATGCTACAAAATATGTGAAGAAAGATTGAATTTTACAGTGTTTTTCCTCACTTTTATTTGCTATTTGACAATTATTACATTAATTTAGCAATTGTTGACAACGAGTTCTGTGGTGGAACATTTTTATCAGATAATATATTATGACTTTATTAATCTGATGTTCAACAGATTATCAGATAAAAATGTTCACCACAATCCCTTCTTTTGATAAAATAGTATGTAATGTTTTTATGTTAATCCCATCAAACAGTATTTAATCTCCACAGTTTAGGATTTTGCAGAAATGCCCTCAACAGCAGGGCAGCTGGATGGTTCCTTCTGTTTTTTATTTGTCAGAAACGTTTCCATTTCTAGTTAGAGGAGCAAAGCAACGACAGTAACTTTTTCCTAAATTTCCTATCTGTGAGAAAATATCTTATATCTGCATGTTCAATAAGTTTTTTTTAACTTATATTTAAAACAACAAATCAAAACAGAATACATTTATAAAAAAAAATATTATTGAAAAATGTATTTTATTCCTTTTTTTATTTTACAGTTTTCAAATTTTTCTCTTCACTCTAACTTTCTGAGGCGCCCCCTAGCGGCCCACACTTTGAACTACGCAATCACACAAACTGAAAATACTCCAACAACCTGCATGTTTATGACAACTTTCTCTATTTCATTCGGACAATTTTTAAGTGTAAACAAAACATTTTCTTTGAATTATTGCTGATGATATGAGAGATGATACAATGGACCAGTGAGTTGTAAAATCGTATTTCACCTTTTGTAGAAAATACTACGTTAATCTGTGATCTATCTATTGACGTTTGCTTCTTTTCTGGATTTATTACGTGTGCAGGGAGCAGTCCATGTGCACGGGTGTTGAAGTGTCTGCTTCCCGCTTCGGTGGTGCCACAGGAGGCTGTGGTCCGAGCCATAGTTTGGCTCACTGTTCGGAAATTACCCATCAGCACTCAGGTTTGTGAAAATCCAATCACTTCAGCGTGTTAACATCCAAATAATGTAGATTAGAAAAACACGGCACAGATTTGTTTTTTTTTAATTTTCACTTATAATGTTAAAATGAAAGTTGATCTTGTTGTTATTCAGTCAGTTTTGTTTGTATGGTTTGGATTTATGTGTTTTTCTCTCTGAAATTTGTAGGTTTTATTTATAAAATGGGTGCTGACTGTTTTTGACATGATCGATGCGAAGGACAAGCTTCGAGCCATTTATGGCTTCATCTTCAGCTTCGTCACAGATGAGAATCTGGTAAGTAACTCGTCTTCTTTGCATTGATTTAATTTGAAACGTATTTATTTCTTTGATAATAATGGGAAGTAATGGTAGCGTTTTGGGGCAGCTTTAATCTCATAGAGAGAAGTAGCTAAAGATTAGGGTGATGGCAAAGAGACCATCCAGCTTTAAAAAGCTGCAGCTTATCAACAAAAGCTGATCAACTTTAATAAGAAGGGTTTGTTTCTAGAAATATCTATTAAAACGTTTCTGTTGATAGTTGAGAGAGGAGTAAATAATTTGACACATGAAAATAAGAGCAGATAAACACTATTTTAATAATTTACACACCATTCTTTAATCCTTTGAGAGATGCCCATTTTATTTCCAATGAGAAAAAACTACTTTGTTGTATAAATATAATTTAAAATCTAAAATGACAGAGAAATTAATAATTATCACCAATATCTCTGAGTCTCATAATCGTGATTATTAATATACCCAAGTCATAATATGATGTAAAGTCAAATCTGTTATTGTATCTCATTATTATAAGATAAGTGAGTCTTATAATAATGAGACTCACTTATTGTGAGATTATTGTATCTCATAATCATGAGATACAATTCAAAGTTATGCTAAATTATGACATTTTAAAATATCATGAGGTCATTATGGGATTCATATTTAATAGCTGGCTAATTTATTTTTGCTAGATGGTATAAATATGGGAAACTATGTCATAAATATCTTTTGCTGAATGAAAATTGTTAGATAACATAGTTGTAATAACGAGATGACCAACCTTAAAGAAGGAAGTCGCTGGTGTTGAGTCTCAGTTATCAGTTATCTCAGCCGGACTTCTTCACTGTCTTCTTCAAGATGTTTCCCCTCTGATCTAAAAGAGTGAACATGGTTGAACCGTTTACAGCCAGTAGCAGTGAGAACAGTCACACCAATAGAGAAGTTAAGGTCACAGAGTGAGCATTAAAGACATATAATAGCCTCTATTCAGCTCAATAGTTGGGTCGTTGTTGCTTGACGGTCCAAACATATCCCTCATAATGCCGTCTGAGTTGTTCTGGTCTCTTGCCCAAAGGTGTGAAATGCTATAAAACTACGTGGAGAGACGAGTCAGAGATGCAGAGTGGGTGTTTAGTGTTGGTTTATCATGTTTAAAATAGGTGGGTTCGTTCACTCCTCTCTCAGATTAACATGTAAATGGTAAAATGGCCAATGGCCTGTACTTGTATAGACTAAATGCTTCACACTACATGCCGTCATTCACCCATTCACACGCTGATGATGGTGAATGTGGCATATTTCTGTTTCCGGACGAACGTCCTTTGACCTTGAGATGTACATTAATTATCCAGTTTGATATGGAAGAATTGGTGGCTTGGTCTTTCTGACCTCAAATCATTGAACAGTTTTGGATTAAATTAGAGTTGTGATCCAGGCCTTCACATCCAACATCAGTGTCTGACCTCAAAAATGCAATCTGTTCATCTATCGTCCGTACCTGCAAGGATCAGAGCAAAATAGATTTAATTTTAATTAAATGTAATATAAACTGATGTTTATATTTTGTCATGTTATGAACAAGACTTTACATTTTCTTGTTCCTGTTTCTTTTTCAGTGCCCTTTCATTTGCCACTTGTTGTATCTTTTAACCAGAAAGGAAAGTGGTAAGCCAGGCTTTAATATTTATTTTTCTGTTCTCAGTGTTTCCTTCACTTCTGTGAAAAATATTAACAGTATTTTCATTTCACTGCAGTGCGTGTCTTCAGAGTGAGGAAGCTACTGGAGCAGCAGTCTAAACTGGTGAACTGTTGATTTTGTTTGTCTTTGAATCTTTCTCTTTGGCTCTTTACTGTCTTTCACTCTTTTACCCTTTCTTTCTTTTGTTTTTTCTGTCTTTTGCTCTGTCTTTTGTTTCACTCTCTTTTTTCATGTCCTTCTTCTTTCCCTCCGTCTTTGATTCCTTATGTGGATAGTTACACTGCCTGGCCAAAAAAAAAGTCGCCACCAAAAAATGGTCACACTCTCTAATATTTTGTTGGGCCGCCTTTAGCTTTGATTACAGCCCGCATT